>JAAGVU020000049.1:2949091-2988278 GCA_011763525.2 Mormyrus iriodes
GGATGGTTGTCTGTTCGAGTCCCAGGGCTGGTGCCTCCCCCTAACACCCCCCCCCCCTCTCCCCACCAGCCCCCGTGCGTCATTTTGGATAAAAGCATCTGCTAAGTAAATGAAATATAAACGTTAGACCCCGTGTTCCTATTTACACGCAGTTTGTTATCCTAGCCGCCTCTCGTGCTTGACCACTCACTTTCATCGCCACAGTGACCGTCAGGATGGAGGGTTCTGTCGGTGTGTTACCGTGGTGTCAGTGGCTCCAGACTCTCACAGCCCCGTCCCTTTTGAGGTTTAGGATCCGCAGTGGCTGCATTGTCTCACCGTACACGGACAAAGGATCTCCGAATACTTTCTGACACTCTATAGATCACCAGGGGCACCGCCTGAAATACACTGTATATACGCGATATTTCAGGGCCTCGCTGAACAGTCCGATGTGTCATTTAGATGTATTTTCCCATCTCCACTTTAAGGCTTTTCATAAGAAATATATAACTCGATAAAGGCACATTATCATTTAGTCTGCCCCGCACTGATTTATTATGGCCGGAGTGTTGTTGAGTGATGTGGATGATTAAGCGTTTAAGGGTGCTTCTCAGGAACCCGTGATGGACTGTCATTTTTCACGGGCGGCAAACTGTGACCGATCCAGTCCACTGTGCAGGAACAGTCTTCTGATTCTGAGGGGAGTTACGCCCCCACAGGTGCGAGACTGTGACGGATCTCAGCGTAAGATGGCACTCGCTTTTAAACCCATCCGCTCCGGCATTGTCAGGCTTCAAACATGATGCCGCCCCTCCCACCCATGGTGACCCACGACCCCCTATAGGCCCACCAAAGTATTGCAGTTATGCTGTAAATCTCTTACAGCTATATCTACATGACTGACATGACTTCACTTTATTTTTTCTTTGTTCATCACGTACCTCATTCAGAGGTTTTATATTCTGCAAACCACCTGTGCACACCCCAGGGGTGTCACCAAGGTTGTTTCAGGGGGACTTCAGCCCAACCCCCCCACCCCCCAAAAAAAAATTTTAAATTAAAGTACAGTCATTGGTTTAACTAGTATGTTTTCATTCATTTTCATTAAAATCAGCCCCCCCCCCGAAAAGGCCTCCTCTTTTCATAAATTTCTAGTGATTAGCCTGGCTCGGCTTATTAACTTAGTGAACTAGATACATGCATACAGTTCATACATACATAAGGTACGATGTTAAAGACTGTATGAGATGATTTTGCTCACAATTTCTAGAGACTGGAAGCATATTGGTGGCCTGGGAACAGATCAAACTTGAAAGCTGACTACTGAATGAGCGTCATATAAAGTCGAAATATTGTAAGTCAGACTTGGTAAAGCAACGTGCGTGTGTGTGTGTGTGTGTGTGTGTGTGTGTGTGTGTCGCAGCAGCAGTGACAATGGAGATGTGATGTGAGGCAGGTCCCCAAGACCTGCACTTGGGGGGGGTGCCTCGTCCCCATCCATTATCCCCTCCCATCATTAGTGGGTCTAACGTGCCGCTGAAGCCCACTTCATGCCGTGAGCATCACGCAGGGGTGCACAGCCACAGCGAGGTCACATGGGCTGGAGGTACGCTACGAGGCTCGCCGGTTTGGTTTGGACAAAAAAAATAGCCAATTCAGGATTCAGTTTTTTTTTTAGTTTGCATTGAGTTATTTGTAGGTTCTTTTCATCTTCTGTTCGTCACTGCATTCTTAATGACGTTCCAAAAGTTAGCTGGGCATGCTGCCCCCTCCACCCCCAGTTTTGTGGTCTTTGATATAATTTCGGAGGCCCCGCTCTAAAATAATGTTAGACTTTAGGGGTGGGTGGGGACAATATTCTATGTCCAAATCGATAGCGGCCCTGGCTCCTTTCGGAAATCCCTCCGAGTGTTCTTGGGTGCTACTGGGAAAGCTTCTCGTAAAAACCTCAAGGCTCCGCTGTCTACGAACCATCACTCTGCTGGGCAGCGACCTTTTTTCTTTTCCCTTCAATGAATCGCTGGTAGGCCCACACGCCGACCTACTCCGCCTGGCCTTCGCTGGCCCCGCATGAATACGCCCTCCCCTTAAGGCTGCCCGCATCCCATCGTCAGTCTCCTAGGCCTTTCCCATCTGTTTCCATAGCTGAGCCAATGCGCGAGAGGCAGAATCAGCGAGGGCCGTGTGTTAATGACTAGTTCGGTTAATGATGACTATAGATCTTCTGTCCTCTTCTAATTTTCCTCAAGGGCCCTCTTCCCCCCGCCCCTCCCCCCCAAACCCAGGCACCGTGGGGCTGTTTGACCGTTTCACCTTACTGACCCCTTGGGATCTCACCGATGCCTTTTAGCTGTTTCTAGAGCTCTTTGTAACTTTCCAGTCATTGAATTAAAACTTCAAGCATTGCGGGCCATTTGGAAAATCATGGGATTATCCTGTTTTGAACGTAATTATTCATGTGTTTTATCATTGGCAGTCCCCCCCCCAGCTGGCAAGTCTACAGAGACCCCATCTTATTTTGTCTGATTTCACCTAATTTTGCATCCCCCATCTCACCATTCTCTCCGTCGTGAGTTTTATGTTCCTGGGTACGTCCACCTTTGTTCTGTGCTGGTGTACCCCGGTGTAGTGAATGCTATACTGCATCATCACTATATCACAGTTCCAGCTCTGACAGAGATGTTCTTCTTAGTTTCCCTTGAGTTTTGCACCTTTGCTGTGCCTCTTCCCTCCTGCCAGGTTGTTTACGGCTCAGACTCGTCCCCGTGTCACCAGGGTTCCAAGTGTCCTGCTCGTCCGTGAGATGCTGTCAGGGATAGCCACCTGTCTTAGGCAGTGAGGCACTGCTGGTCTGAGGCCGCTTCCAGATGCCGGCCTGTTCCTACCTGCTTGGTGTGATTAGGAGAGTCTCACCGGAAGGAGTGGGCGGGTTCCGATGGGCCGGGTCGTCCAGCTCTGTATCTGCTCCTGCTGGTTGACTCACTGGCACCAGCAGGCAACCAGCTGTCAGCAGTCCTATGGCGCGTGGTGTTATTGGGCTGCCTGGAGACACTGAGCCAATGAAACTCATTGTTATTGTTGAGTCTGTCTGTCTTAATTTTAATACACTCAGCAAATTCTTATCATGAGAAAGTCAGGAAGAGAATGGGGGTCACTATGATAAGGGAGTGATTGAATTAACAATGGCTAGAGAAAGTGATTGAATTGGCATTTACTCTCGTCGGAAGGCCTGTCCTGCCCCATCCCTGTCCCCCAGGGTCCTCACACTCCAGGAGGTCACCCTTCTTATGCAAATTCACTCACTACATCTATACACAATGCTGTGTTGGGGGTGTCTTTTAGGTCGCCGTTTCCTAGCCTGGTCCTCAGGGCCTTTCAGTACCACGTGGATGTCAGCACATTGTTATTTTGCTGTTCAATAAACCATTTTATTTTCACCGTTTTGTTGAAACAACTCTGCAAATGGATTGCATACATTATTTCCCAATTTTTGTTCTCTGAGAAACTTATTTCTTTTGTTTTTTCTTCACGTTTTGTGACACTGTTATTTACATACTTGCAACCCCCCCCCCCCCTTCCCTGGGGGAGTAAAACCACATTAAACCTGTTGTTTAGTGACTGTAATCTCTACTGCCCTCTACAGTGCACCTGCAGCAAGGACATGGTGAAGATCTCCATGGACCCATTCGTGAGGCGCTTCCAGCCAGATCGCTATCAGGTGTGGAAGCAAGGCAAGGATGTGTGCACCATCGACCACACCCGACCCACGCCCTGCTCCACGCCTGAGTTGCAGAGCTGGCACCAGCGGCGTAAGAGGCCCCACCCCCCCAGCAGAAGGTGGGTCGCCCCCCGCCATAATCCTGCCAATGCGGATATCCTGCAACAACTCGGGTAAACCAGGAGCTTGGAATGTACCATGCAAGTAAATGGGGGTGTGGGTATAGGAGTGTGAACAGAGGTGTGTGAGGTTGGCTTCGCTGATTAGCAGTTTTATCAGAAGCATCTTACGGTGTCACCCCTTTATTCCGATGGATGATTCCCCAGACCTTTTTAGTCTGAGCACCAGCAGCAGAACAGCTCCTGGTGCCAGCAGCCTTTGTGTCATGAGTCCATGTAAAAGTCCAGCCTGACACCATAACCAGGAAGGTCTCCTGTAGCATGCAGGAAATCGCTGAGGGCACAACCGCAGTGTGCCTGGTTTACATTTGATGTTTTATCTCAAAAAGCATAAGGTGGGCTGAATGTAATGGAGGACGGCAGATTGAAACTCGGGATGGTATTAGTAACACTCGCCTAAACTCGGGACGTGGATGGATTTCAAATATTTAAGAGAATTTTGGAGATACTTAAGTGAAAGTGTTGCTGGTCCTTAATCTTTTGCATTACTATATTTCTGGTTTCTTTAATGTGTGACGAAAGCCTGGAATCTGCTATACAGAGGTACAAAGGTGATGATGGCGATGTCCTTGAATTTAGAAGTATTGACTTATCTTCTGAGGGAAGTCTATTCCGTTAAGCGAGGGCCATCATTACCTGTCCCTCAGTGTTCAGCTCGCCAGATCTCTGCAGGCCACACTAATCTGATGTTTTTCCTCCCAGTTTGTGTTCTGAGAGTCCAAAATGAAGCAGTGGTTTGGCTTTTGGCCAGCCTGGGGATTCGTTGGGCAAACCAGTTCATGTCGACAACTTAGATCCTGAATGTAGTGTTTTTGGAGGGTGGGGGGTTATTAGAGCAGGCCTGGTTCTTCAAGTCCTGTGGCTTCCTGTGATTGGGAATTTTCAAGTTAATGACAGGAAAAACGGCCTCAGTGTATGATTTCTTTAAAGTAAGCATATCATTTATTTATCTGGTGAGGCTTTTGATTGATACAGAGTATGGAGGTATGAAAGTGTTTATTCATGATTCACTTGCATGGGCTGCGTCTGTCATCCTCGCAAAGTACCGATTTGAATCATGATATCCACTGAGGTTGGAGCTAAGCTAGGTGCTAAGTCGTAGCGTGAACATTAGCCAGTTGCGTGCCAGGTGATCCACCTCATTCTCTTAGATTCAGATTGGCTGCTGCATTTTACTGGATGCCTTGCTTGGCACGATCTCACACTTGATAACTCCCCTTGGGGGTGTGGGGCCACAATCAAGCAGACGGTATATTTACTCTCCCAAACACACAATTTTGTTTGGGGCGGGTGCTGCTTTTTTTTTTTTTTTTTTTTTTTTTTTTTTTTTAACCTTTTTAATTACTGTTGATAAATAAGATTTTGCTCAGGGGTAGATAATGGGGAAAATGCAAGAAGTCAATTAACAGTGACTAAATTTTCAGCTGTTACTTAAATGACCTTCCCCTAATGGCTTTATCCACTATCCCCCCAACTCTCAGAGGTGACGCTGAGACCTAGCCACCCCTGCCCTGGTGGATGATGGGGTGGAAACCTCTGTGTTACACAGCTGTAGTGAGGAACCCCAAAATGAGGAAGTCAAAAATAAACTATATAGTCTGTTTGCCTCCCTTTCAGCCTGTTTACCTCATCATCTGCCTGTCTGCTCATCTACCTGTCTGTCTGCCTGCCCGCCCGATGAGCGTGTCTACCGTGCCACCAGCCTGTCTGCCTGTTTGACTGCCACACTGCCAGCCTATATGCCCATCTGCCTACCTGTCTGTCTACTTCACCACCAGTGTGTCTGTCTACCGGCCTGCCTGTCTACCTCTGCCTGTCTGTTGGTCTGCCCGCCTGTCTGCTTGTCTGTCTGCCTGCCTACCTGTCTGTCTGTCTGTGTGCATATTTGCCTGCCCGTCTACCTCACCGCCAGTGTCTGTCCACCTGCCTGCCTGTCTACCTCTGTCTGTCTGTTGGTCTGCCTGCCTACCTGTCTGTCTCTTTCTGCCCACCCTCCCTCCCTATCTTCATCTGTCTTCCTGTCTGTCTACCTGTCTCCAGCCTGTCTGTGTGCCTGTTTAACTGCCACATCACCAGTCTGTCTGCTGACCCGCCGACCTGTCTGTCAGCCCATCTGCCTACTTGTCTGTCTGTCTGTCTCTCTGTCTGTCTCTGCCCACCCTTCCAGTCTGTCTGCCTGCCTGCCTGTGCATCTGTCTGTCCATCTACTTGCCTGCCAGTTTCCCAGCAGTAACCCCACTTCTGCTATGAACTTTGCAATGTCTCCTATAGCATATCTTGGTGACGACCTCCTGAAAATTGTAGCACAATTATGGGACACACTTAAAATGGCAACTGTGCATTAGCGAGGCCCGAGATGTATGGGTACAGCATTTTCGCAGAGGTTATTTATTTCAGACCGTGTGAAAGGAAACCATTCTCAGAAAACATCCTTCATCACACCTACCCGCTCATGCACGTTTCATTAATTCCGCATGCTTATGCAGTGACCGCCAACTTCTCACTAATTGAACCTGAGCACACTGTAGAAACACGCTACCAATCTATGTCACACACCCATGCATCTCCAAAACCACTGGTTTATGTGACATTTATAACTACAGTTTTTTGGATCTCTGTAACCGTGTTTGTACTGTCCAGCAGAATTCCCCCAAAGCTGCAGGGTGCCTTATCCTTAAATATTTATACAATGGACTTAGAAACCAAGCATCCTTTGGGTTTGTTACTTTGTCTCTGTGCATGACAGCGTTTCCACACTAGAACTGGACTGCGTGCGTATTCCCGTAAATAACATCTGCCTGTTTGTGCCAGGCGTGTAATAAGTAAAGAAGAGAAATCCTGTTCTATCATAGTCAAGAATGAGAAAATCATACGGTTCAGCAAATAAGTGATACATATAACAAGTATTATACAGTGTGGTCGACCAAGGCCTTGGGAAAAGAGCCACCCTCAAAAGGCAGATAAAACCGCTAGAGTAAATAGTTCTGACATGAGAGTATCAGAGTTATAAAAGCTCTCTGTGACTTGCTTGCCTTCCAGTCGTGTGATTCAGTGTTGATTACCGGAGTGAAAGGAATTAATTTCCTCTGTCACCGCGGCTCCCAGGAATGCGGGAGTGGGCTCTGGACGCGCGGACTACAGCAATACACGGCACGAGTCACACGCGATACTTCGTTTACCATGTTTAGCACGTTTAGCACGAACTGAGGATGGCGGGGCGGGGGGGATCGAATGTGCACATTTTCCAACAAATACACGCCCGTTTAAAAAACGCCAGAGCTTTCCATTTGTGGTCAGTGTTTGCTTTGCTTACTGTAGGGGTACTGGGTGGGGGCTCGCAGAATCTTCTAGAAGTTTTCCCTGAGCCTCTGTGTTAAATGACAGCGGAAAACGATGCCGAAACGCCCTAATTATGTGTAATTGATGAACGTGACGTGCTGCATATTCATGAGGGTCTGCTCACTGACCCAGGCCGCTCACAGGCGATGATTCATCTCTCGGCACGAGAGGCAGCATGAAGGGAAGCTTCCGGCCGTACCGCCGGGCGCCAGGCGGGACACGGGTGCGACACGACAATCTCACCGTAGCGCTTCAGGCATCCACTTTAATCGCATGATGAAAGCCTCCATCCTTCTGTGGCTTAGTGGGTAAGACCTCTGTAATCGAAAGGTTGCTGGTTTGAATCCTATGCTCGGTGGAATAATTATCTCCCCTGTGTCCTTGAACAGCGTCCTTAACCTTTCAAAAATGGCCTGGCTCTGCACTTAGACCCTAAGCTTCGCTCTCTCCTGTATGCCAGTATGTTTCAAGGACATGGATTTAGTTAGGGACAGTAGGGAGATGTCGCTACCCATATTGTGGGAGTACCATGTGTGTTTTAGGGGTGGAGAAGTTTGGGGCTGATTTGGACCAAATGTCCCTACAATGTAATAAAAACCTGTTATTTTGATCTGTGGGAACATTTTTTCGGTCCCCACAGGGATAAAATCAATTTAATAAAAAATCTGTGACTGCAATCAAAAAACTAAAATAGCAATAAGCCTTGTATTTTGTTTGGTGACATATGGTTAAGGTTAGGACTGGGTAAGGGATAGGGTTATGACAGTTAGGATTAGGGTTATGCCCATAGAAATAAATGGAGGGTCCCCACAATGATAAGAATAGTGGAGGTGTGTGTGTGTGTGTGTGTGTGTGTGTGTGCGCTTGTGTTCCAAAGGAGCGGAAGATATATGAGAATAAGCATTCCAAAGCGCCTGTACTCATTCTTGTACAAATGGCAAATAGTGTCATTTCAAAACCGAAATGTTTCTGTTACTGGTAAAGGCAGAATGTCTCTAATCTAACGAATGGATAATTAATTAGTCGACCGTGTGCTGTGTAAACAGGGCATAAATTAGGCAGCTGGTTTCGGTGTAAGGCGACAGTGTGCGGGTTCCCCTGGGGGAGATCAAACCTTGTGACATGCATGTTGCTCAACAAGAGATTTACTTCCGTTGTCCCCTATTCAGGGACCTGGGGGTGCCAGGGATGGGAGGTGGGGTTAAAAAGGTGGGGGGATTTGCAGACCGCTGCAACTAGGGACAAGCGAACCAGATCAATGCCTGCAAATCCGATTGTCCCTTCTGAGAGGGACACCATCCCCTCATCTCGGGTCTCTGGTCCTGAGTAGCGGGTGACTTTAGAGTGCGAGTCTGAACATAATAATGATTTTTAATGATACATGTTAGTGCAGTTTACTCGGTAGACTATATGCTATAATGGCATATTGCCATCTCTCGCAGTTCAGACATGGCAGTCTCACATTATAATTATGTGCTTTTTACATGACTGAGTTAAAAAAAAAAAAAGTGTCACTTTTGTGTTGTGCAGTTATTTAAAATCCGAAGCATTCCCTTGGCCTGTAGATTCTGAAAAGAGCTCTGGCCTCCTTTACTGGTCATTATTGGTCTCACCTGGGCTATGAATTGCGGTGTATGCGGCGAGAGGGTCCCCACAGCGCTCGCTGGATTGATGCCGTGCTGCTGAATGCCGGGAACTGCTTCAGGATGGTACCTTCCAAGCTGCTGCCTTAAATTTAACTCTGTTGATGTTATGTAGATAGGGTTTGGGCGATAAATCGCTAAAATATTGTATCATATTTACAAACATTTCGTATTTCAGAGGTTCGATTATGATGAGTATAGTGATATGGCCTAAACACTTGTTTTCTTGCATAATTAAGTTATATTGAATTATTTTTTCATGAATTCCATCAAGGTATAAGTCTGTTGTTGGTGTGATTGACACTATACCTGTCACATGCTCCATAACTAATAATAAAACAATTTAATAATCATAATCAGAAAAATCTAAACCAAATCGAAACTTATATTCTACTGTTTTGTTTCATACTATGCTTATGAATTTTAGAATATTGTGAGAAATATGAATGTTGTGAAAATCTTTAAAAATATTGTGACGTGATTTTGTGGGGGGGCCGTATTGCCCAATCATAGTTAAATCCATTCACTGGAACGGAAAGCAAGGCAGTCGAACGTAATGGCGGCATTTTGTAGTGTTATGCGCTACGAAAAAGTTTTTGATTTATTTATTAAAATTCGATTTTGGTTCGCAGTTTATTCAGTTTACAACTTTTGTTCATGTTCTGAATCTATTCATGGACTAAGGGAATATTCATCTAAGGGAATTTTAAGCAAAAATGGAGCCTTGAAGTAAAGAAATGACGACTTGAATTACATCCTGATAATTATCAATATTGTTAGATTCTGATAACAAATGATAAGGCAAAATATTTTATCAATTTATCACCCAGCCCTAGCTGTAATTACCAGTGGAGTGTTGGAAATGGTTAATACCTAACGGATAGCATTTGTTGTTTTAGGGATCAGTTAGTTGATGCATTGGGATATCACCCATATTTAGAAGTCTGTTATATATTCAGTCTCCAGCAGTTGTCTTAGTGGTAGAGGGTCAGATGAATGCCTGATCTCACCTGCTTCATAGCAGCCTCCATCACCCACGGACACGCTCCAAGAAGCTGAAGGCCACGGCCGAGGATCCCCCCCGGCCCCGCAGGGAGACGAGCCGGGCCGGGGCCAGGAGGGCGGGGCCGGAACCTCAACCAGAAGCGGAAGCAGAGGTGCACGGCGAGAGTCGGTGCCGCCGGCAGGTCCTGGGGGAGATGGAAGTGCAGGATGTGGCAGGCACGGCGGGTGAGACGAGCGCGACCGCGCATTTCGTGCCTTGCTACTCCACCGTAAATGGGGACAGCTTCAGGTTACACGCATAAGCACGGACGCGTACGCACCTCAACATCGCATGCGGGAGAGGGTTAAAGTATTCCCACATACCTTTTGATTAGTTTCCGTGGTGATTCGAGAAATAGGCGCTTTACTGAAACGCTGTCTAAATGCAAGAATCAGAAAACAAAGTTCCTTCTATTAAACTAAGGTGGAAGGTGGAAATTATTATAAATTTTTTATTAACAATGCGAGGATGAAAGGTTAAATTGTCAGCACATACGGGAGCATATGAATAATCCATTAAAAGCATTTAGTGCTTATTAATTGCATTTGGCGCTAAATTTGGAGAGGTACCCTCTGATCCCTGGCTGCCCTTATTTGTTGTCATCCAGGTGATAGTCAGGTGACGAAGAGCCGGAAGATGTGCACCGTGAGTGTGAGCAGGGTGGACGGGGGCTCTGCCGTCCTCAGCCACAGTTCCCATTCCTTGCAGCCTGTGAACAAGGAGCTGGGGGCTTCACCCCCCCGGGAAGCCATGGAGGTGCAGGCTCAGGCCCCCCTCCTCGCAACCAACAGAGCGAAGTCTGGGGAGCGGACATGTCAGGTGGGAGCTGCTCCCAGCACAGAGAGTGACTGCAACAAGATGCCCGCCGACTCACTGAGCAACAGGGGGCACTCTACGCCAGCTGAAGGGCCCGGAGAAGAAACAGGGACGGTGTGTGAACCAACGGCAACTCCAGCCTTTTCCTCCTCAGAGGAGCTTAACACTATCTCCAGAGCGCCTCCTTGTGGTGGTCACCCTGTAGAAGGAAGCACCACGCCAGATCTCTTCATCCCTACGTCAGAAGATGGCTGGCCCCCTTTTTCAGAGGAAGCCCCAAGCGCCGCCCCAGCTGTCGACTGTGACGCTGAAAATTGCCCCCCTCCCCTCCTACACGGCGACGAGCCCAGCCTGTACGACACCCCCCCAGGCCCATCCAGCCTGGTTCCCGGTAACGAGATGCCTGCCCTGACCCCCGCTTTTGCCGAGGACGAGCAGCAGCTCCCCCCGCTGCTCAGCCAGGAGATGCCTTCGCTTACGCTGGCCGTGGGCGCCGAGCTCGAACCCAGGGCCCCCACACTGTACCGGGAGGGGTCCCTCTCTCTCATTGACCTTGAGAAGGCAGGCCCCAGTCGGTTGCCCAGAGACCAAGCCGATGTCGTCGCGGGACCATCCAGCTCCAACTTGCCTGACCCGCCACCCTCCACGTCACCCGGTGCTGAGAGGGTCTCTGTCCCTCAGACGTGTGACAGTACCCCCTATAGTCCATCCTCTCCAGCTGTACAGGATGGGGATCCCATTCAGGACCCCAGATTCATTTTCCAGTGTCTTCCCTTTAACTGTGAAACCAGGGCCCTGACCTCAGCAGAGGGTCTGCCAGCGAGCACCAGCAGTGCCACACTAGGACAGCAGGGGACTCTGGAGGACACTGGGGTCAGCGAGCCTGTGCCCAGGCCCCTCCCCTCGGGCTTCTGGGAGCACCTGAGTGCCCGGAGCCCAGCCGTCCTGACGGAGAGCGCACTCCCGGAGCTGCGGGTCGTGCTGGCTGGGGACATCAACTCCCCCCACGGCGCCGTGTGGGCCGAGGTGACGGCCGAAGAGGGGCCCCGGGGCCCAGCGGCGGAGCTGTGTGACGAGGGTACAGAGCCCCCCAGCTCCCAGCTGGCCGGGGGCTGGGTGGAGGTGGAAGGTGTGGCCTGTGGATCTCAGGTGCCCAGCCTGGAGCAGGCAGGATCGTCCTCGCCACGGGACGGCGACTCTGAGGCGGAGCTAAACGCCTCCAGAGCTGAGGACAGCAGCAGCGAATCCAGCGAGGGCAACAACATGAGTGACATGGAGTGCTGTGACATCGAGCTGGAGCCAGGGGAGGTTTGCACTGTACGTATCTGAAGTGTTACAATGGCTGGAGCTCTTAGACCTGCCCCCACAGTATACACAGGTGCCCTCATTGGGCAGAAACAAGCCCTCAATTTGCATATGCATATCATTCACTTCATGCTTTTATGGTGTCTTATAAAACACCCTCGCACCCCGACCCTTATGGTGTCTCATAACATGTGCCCCAAAGCATGCCCTCGCCCTTCCTCCACAGTACCCCAATCGCGTGGTGATCAAACTGGGCAGGAAGAAGACCACCAAAAGCTGGCGTCACCCCCTGAGGAAGCCCACTGCCCGGGCCGCGCCCAGTGCCGTCAAGCAGCAATCTGCTAGCGACGAGGGTGAGTTCCTGACTCCCGTATGGTTATGTCACACCAGCAACACCAAACCTGTCTGCAAGAAGTGGAGTCATGCGGGTTTTCATGCGGGTTTTACAGTACTCATTTACATGTTCAGCTAGCATCCAGATAATGACTTAAAAAAAAAAAAAAACTAGCACGCCCTCTCTTGGGCACCTGTGGTTCTGCACATGAATGGTTCCCACTCTCTGGTTTTACTGAGTGGAGTAAATATTGACTTTGCAAAATACCACCACTGGGACAAATAAATTGACCGTAACGAAATGGCTTCTTGTTTCACAACGTTCCCCTGGGAACGGCCCGTTTCAACCCCAGGTTGTTCTGTCTATTAAAGCGGCCTGGCGTCTTAAGTGCTCATGCAGATTCTTGCATATTGACTGCACTGGCCTGGAGGTTGTCAAAGGCTAATTTTGTCAAGTAATTAGTTTTTATTTCTTTGTTTATTTATTAGGATAGCAGTCTTTTTTTTTTTTTTACTTTTGAAGTAATCCTTTTCCTTGCTTTCATTAAAAATTGAGCACATGAGCAAAGACTGCGCTACTTAATTAAATGTTAATTAAATATTTGGCTCTAAATAATACTGTTTCGTAGGCTAGCTGTTTGTTTTGTTTGGTCTTTGTCCCTCCCTGTAAATGCATGAGCGGATGTTCTTCATCGGCCTATGTCCACGGGGATCCTGGACCTCGCCAGCGTTTTTCAGCCCTACTTGAGAAGGGCGTCTTAACCACCTGAAAGGAAATTCCTGTCTCTCTCTTCTTTGGGAGTGTGTCCTTCTGGTCCCGTGGTTAAGAAATCCAAGCGCGGTTTCGTCAGAGAGCCGCTGTTGATGTTTTCATCTTGAGCACGTTTCTTATTTCAGACCCATCTGGTGATTGATGCCCCCAGGGAGATAATGCTGAAGCATATGTTATGAATGGGGGGGGGGGCTAAATCAATAGTGGCTGTTAAATGTTGTGGGGAGTAGGAATTCATCCACAATCATTTAGGAATGGATGGTGAAATATGTCCTTTATGGCGCAGTAATAGTTACCAATTCGCGTGTCACCAGCGTTCCATATAAATGCAGATTACTGGCCATCGGTAAGTAGGAAGTAAGCAAAAGGTGACCTCTCCACACGACTGCGACGTTGGGGAGACTTCTTGGGGTGCGATTGCGATGGAGGCGGCTCCGTAGCTGTGATGCAGATTGACGTAAAGGAACAGGTCTACCAAGAGGCTTGTAGAATGAGGAGGATAAAGGGGACCAGGAAAGAGAGGGAAGCTGGGAGTGGTGGGCGGGCAGCTGATCTAAGACGCGCTCCCAGACCACCTTATTTACATATGTTTGTCTGCCTCTCATGCTTGTTTGCTTGCTTCCTTGCTTGTGTGTTTGTTTTTTGCTTCCTTGCTTGTGTGTTTGTTTTTTGCTTGCTTGCTTGCTTGTTTTTTATTTAGCGCTGTTCTCCCGTAAGGTCTGGCAGTAATTCCTTTCCTAGCTAATTACCCCACTCGTCTTTAACTGAGACTGATAGGGAATAGCACACAGGAGTGTCATGGTGAGGGCCACGGCATAGCCCCATCATGGAGGTCAGAGTCTCCCAGAAGGAGTTCATTGGGGACTGGGAAAAGCAAGAGGGGGGTGTTAGTTATGGAGTGGCACGGCGCTCTGTGCTGGAGCTCTGAGGACCGAGTGTGCGCTTGTGATGTGGGTGGGTCAGGGGAGGAGGGGTGCTGTTATGAGTCAGCAGCTCTCTTTGATTTGGAGGGGGGGTGCCCCCCCCCACTACCACCACCACCGCAAACACATACACACAAACAGAAAAGGCTGGTGTGCGCTTTAAGCCGTCCTCCATGGGGAGGCGAGAGCAGCCTCTCATTTCTGACCATCCCCAGCCTTGCCAAAGCATGTACACTAGACCTCCTTTAAGCCGTCCCTACGAGGGCCCCATGCTGCCTCGCGATGACCCAGAGTGTAGCCCTTCTCGATGAGATTCCCATCTTGGGGAATCTGCTTAAATCACTTCTCACTGCTGAAGCGTGACTGTGGAGGCAGGGTCACGTGGGGTCACGCAGGGTCAGCACCACATCACTGGGGATCTGCATGCTCGTTCAGGAGTGTCACTGACGCCCGTCAGACGCTGCTTTGACATCTCACACATGTCTTTCAGGTTGTAAACGCTGCTTGCCCATGTCAGAGCTGCCCGTCAAGGTTGCCAGCTCGCATTTTGCTATCGATATTTTCATTTAATATAAATAAACCTAGAATAAAATCATTCAAATATCTGTGTTTGAAAGATGCTGAACTGATCCCATCCAGCCTTTCGATGGTGATGTTAATGCGAAAAGTGACCGTTTATATAAACTGGTACAGGAGGACACCTGATCACCCAGTCATATGCTTCTATTGTTTTATTTATTCTGCAAAACAAAGTGTCATGTACTGAAAATGAGAATTACTTTTACATATTTTTATTGTACTGGGCACAAGCTGTTTGTATGTTGTGTACTCAGTGGCCAGTCTAATAGCTAATGGCTCCTCCAAGCAACCAATGTCTGCAGCTGAATATATAGAGAATCTTACAGAGGATCAGTTGCTGTGTGACTGAGCTTTAGCACAGCTAAGATGTGCGGTCTAAGCGATTTCAAACAGTGTGATTATTGGTGCCAGACATGGTGATTCCTGCATCTCAGAAACAGCCACCCTTCTGGAATTTGCACGCACTACTGGAGTGTAGAAATTACAGAGATGAACAAAAACATACAGCCAATGTTATTTCTGTCTCGGAAAACACCTTGTTAACGAGAGAGGTCAGAGGAGGATGGCCAGACTCATTAAAGCTAACAGGAAGGCCACAAGTACAGAAATAATAGCTTAGTACAACAGTGCAGAAAGATTTCTCATCAACCCTTAAAGTAGTTCTGCAGGCAAAAGGGTGTCCTACCCAGTACTTGCTATCAGGGGCGGACTGACTTCTCTGGGGGTCCAAGGCTGACATGGGTATGGGGACCCTCCGAGTGATGCCATTGGAGATATTTTTGGAGCCAAAAGAAAAACGAGAAGGAATTGAAAACGATGGAGCATCAATGATATGCTAATCAAAGCGTGGCGTGCCAGCGGTAAAACTTACCACTCGGTGGGGCACTGTGAAATTCGCTGATCGGGGGGGGGGGGGGGTATCGCGCCATAGGATCGATTTGGCAAAGTTTGTTCAATTTGATCATTCCTTCTTTTGCATACGTTCGTTTAATTGTATTCTCTCTACGTCTTTTCACAAGTTGCCTACCACCCTAGAGAGACCTTATCAGACATGAGAGATGTAATGTTAGTCCTGTATCTTTGTACCGGTTCGCTCGGCAGTAAGTAAAGGGAAGCTGGGTAGCAAAGTAGAACCGTCCACGACAGCAGCGGCGGGTAACTTTGTCCTGAAAACCGTAGCTAAAAATGCAAAAAGCAGACATGTTGCTATAATTTAAATGAACATATCATGCTGCATCCTTAAATGTAACTTCTGGAAATTCTGTATTCATTGGACCCCTAGTTTTCTGGGGCCCCAGGCATCTGCCTGCCCTCGCCTTATGGTGAGTCCACACCTGCTTGATAGACATAGCTAATAAATTGGCCATGGGCTATGTATTTATTTGGTATTATAAGCTAACGAAGTTGCAACTCATCTTTACTTGTATAATATATAGGGTAACATTCGATTTCATCTTCTTGTGTTGGCCATCCACTTATTCTCACTCAGATGTTGTTAGCCATTACCAAAGCTACCCATGAGAAAATGAAAGCAAAACAGTTTCTTTTTTTTTCCTCCCTCAAAAATGCATTAGGGAAAAAGTGAATTTGTTTGGGCTGGATGTATGTATGATATATTTTTTCCAGAGTTACTGTCTCTGTGACAGCGTTTTCCTCATTACGCTTTGTAAATGAAGTCGGGCGTGTGCACGAACAGCCGTGTACAGGATTAGGGAGTTAAAGCACCGTCCAAAGGACCCGGCTGACTCGCTAATCTGCCCCGTCCCAGCCGTGCTGTTAGAGGTGCATTCTCTGAATCCGTTCTCTGTTGAGAAAATGGTGTCCTGGGCCGCATCTGGACCTCTGCACCCTGCTCCCTTCCACCGGCAAAATGGCCCTTTCATTTTTCACCCCAGAACCTTCCCGCGTTTATCTTTGTCAAAGTGTCTGCGTCTCATTAGCCGTGCCCGGCTGCTCTGCTTGGTTCCCCATGTCAGCTGCTGTTTGACCCGTAATATCTGTACAGACCCACGATCCAGAAATCCAAGGTATAAACAGGCCAAAAAGGCTGTGGGGGTGGTGGCGGCCAGGGGGTTAAGCTCCATACAGTGGCCATGTTACTTCCACAGACTTATCGAAAGAAGATGGATGAGGTAGCTGAATAGGTACTTTATTAATTCTGTAACAGGAAATTGTCACAGCATACAAATATATTTGTAGTTAATACACATGTGAATACAAATATAGACGCTCCCCTGGTCCATGTTAAGATGTTTCCACTTTACAATGGGTATGATCACTCAGTAAATTACATGAGATATTCAACACTTTATTATAGAATAGACTTTGCGTTAATGATTTTACCCAACTAGGCTTATGTAAGTAAATTATAAGCATGTTTATAAGGTAGGCGAGGCTAGGCTATGATGCTTGTTAGGTTAGGTGTGCTGTATTAAATGCATTTTCGCCTTACGACAGGTTTATCGGAAAGTAACCTCATCATAACTCAGGGAGCGTCTGTACAAGTACAAGACATGCCATTTAAGAGCAAATTTCCCAAACTCAGGACTGTCTGGCCTTCTCATCATTTGTTGCAGTACTGGGAAGCAAAACACACTCAGTCCTCATGTAATCCCACAAAGCATTTTCATAAAATTTCCAAAACTCGTTCCACAGAAATTTTCTGGAAAACATATCCGGTGGACTGCACTTCAGATATGCTTACAAACAGATACAAACGTAGAGCTGGAGGCGTCAAAGTGGATATAAGTTACCAATGGAGGAGATATTAAGTCAGCATGTGATGGTCGGTAGCTTAACTGGTAATTAAACTTGTAGTTAAGTAACATGTAGTTTAGGCTTTGCTGCTACCCTGATGAAGGTAGCAGTGGAGATGGGTGTAACCCCCCCAGTAATGCTCTGACTCCTCCCACTGCAGATCTGACGGATGAGGAGGCGGAGCCCTGGGCCAGGCCACTGGTTCACCTCTGGCACAACAGGAAGGCCAGTTTTCCCGCCGAGCGGGATTACAACACCAGTGCTGCCAAGACAGAGCCCTACTGCGCCATATGCACGCTCTTCATGCCTTACTATCAGGTAGGCGTGGCCTGCAGCATGTGAGCAGTGGCGCCCCCTGCAGGCCGAGACTGCAGGTGATGGGAAAGGTGGCTACGAGCTAACTAAGAGTGTAGGGATTCTCCCCAGGCCCCTGGAAGTGTTTGTCCAAAGGCAGCGCCTTTGATGGCGTGACCAGTGAGCCTTAGCGACATGTAAGGTTTTATCGGGCCATCAAACACAACTCAGACGCCCCTGTGCCCAACCACTAGGCCCACTTAAATCCACTCGGTGTATGTTGACAACACTTCGTGCTCTCACCCCCCATAGCCAGAGGAGAGCAGGCCCACAGAGGGGGCCCCCAGTCCAGAAGAAGCCCCCAGCCAGCTCAAGACCAGGCCCTTGATTCCCGAGATCTGCTTCGCCTACCGTGAGGAGCCATGCCCCCCCAATGCCCTGCTGGCAGAGGATGGATCCAGCCCCCTGATCTCCTGCAGGAGGTGCTGTGTCCAGGTGCATGCCAGTAAGTGTCATCCGCCTTCTCGAGCCCCAGGAAACGCATTCCTGAAAGCTGATTCGCTGGCGGCTCGTCACACATCCGTTCAGAGGTGTCGTGTGAGCTTTCCGTTGCCAACTTGGAAAATGTGGTTGGTTTTTTTTTTGTTGTTTTTTTTTTTATTTTTCCTTGACTCCACGTTTCAAATATCGGAATAGTTTCCCTCGAAATACATGCGCTCAGCTCTCAGTGTTTTGTTTCCGTGCACGATGGTGCCGGCACGGCCGTGGGTGAGGCCGGGGGAAACAGCCAGTGGTCGTCCCATTGGGCAAGCATCCCTCCACCCTTGGGCTGCACGCCTGCTATGCAGAGCTACACGCTCCATGCCAACACCGCCGCACACTATCCCAGCATTCTGTTGGACTGCTGAATGTGAGCTCTGCCTTTGCTAATGGGTGACCTGGTTCAGATCGGCCCAGATTGGTGTATTTTTTAATGATTCAAGAGTCAACTCCTTGTCATTACGTGATAAACACAGCAGTATAACTGCATTCAGCTGACAATTCCCTGTGGGGTGCAAGCAAAAACACAAGACGTAATTTGTAAACAGTATGCACAAGACGATAAATGTGCAAAATTACAAAGTGCAGATGTGGTGCTGTAGTACATGGGCAAGGGCATAGGAGACTGTTTGATATTGAGGGGGACGCAGCTTAATTTCAATATAAAGGTCTGTTTTTGGGAGCGACAAATGTAGCCAAATTAAATATTGGGAGGTACATGTCCCTCTGTCCACCATGGTTCCTACGCCTCTGTGTGTTGGGGTTGTGTGTAGGAGTTCCTTAGTGACCATTCAGCCCGGTTGTCACATTGGGGTGAAAACTGTCCTTCAGTCTGGTAGCGTGGGTACTAACTGCACTCTAGCTTCAGCGGTTCAAATAAATGGTGTCTGGGGTTACCGAGGATGTTTTGTGACTCTACAAAGAAAGCCAGAGTTATAGATGTTTTTCAGGCAAGGTCGTTGATCAGTAATTCACCATTTGGAGTCTGAGTCTAGAGCTCGTGTGAAGAGGCGAATGAGAGCGGGCCGTTCTGAGCAGGCCGCAGTAAGGACATGTGGCGGAGGGCGGCCCTGTCAGAAACTTGGCCATCTATGATCACTTTCTTTTTGTCTGTCTGTTTTTTCGCCTTTAGGCTGTTACGGTGTCCTCGCTCAGGACGTGCAGGGAGGCTGGTCATGTGATCGCTGCGCCAGCGGGGACCTGACAGCCGTAAGTGTCCATCAGAACCAAAACCACACGCCTAAAAAAGTAATTTCCCTACAGCGGTAGGCCTCATCAACAGCCAATGATGTGGTTTGCCACCCCACCCATCTGACCACCTGCTGTGACATGCATATAATCTGCACTAGGCACATTATTTTATTCATGTACATAATTTCATTATATTGATTGTCCTGATTGTCCTTGATTGTTCTACATGACACCCCAAATAAATTGCTTGTACGTTAACGTACTTGGCAATGAATAAACGATTCCGATTGAGACTTTTTGGTCGTCTTCCCGCAAGGAGTAAACCCCTAACCCCTCCCTTCATGCACTGTCCTCATGATCTGACTAGTCCCTCCCCAGGCAGAATTCAGAAGCCAGCCCAGATGCTCCATAGAGGTGTGGGGACTGTCTTGAAGGCATCTGGCTCCGCTCACATGGACCAGACCCAGTACCCGCTAAACCCCGTGTGGTTCCTCATAGCTTGACCTTCAACTGCCATCTACCTGTTACCATATGCCATCCACGTCTGACCGGCCAGAGAGATCTCATTCACATACTGTACATAAATTAGAGACGCAACAAAGAAAATCACCCTGAGGCCACATTAATCATTTTAAGAAGGAGAAACATCACCAGCGAAATAATAAATTGCATTTTCGTTTGTTTTCAAACGAAATGAGCTATGTTACAAAAGTTGGGGAGATTTGTATTTTACGTATTTTATGCACGCCGGGGAAAATGCATTAATATGCATTGACTTTTTGTGTGGTTCATACCCAAATTAAAACGGCTTGTTTTGTATTTTTTATTGCTTTGTTTTGATGGTGCTTTTTAATGAGCCTTAATTAGTGCCCGAGGTAGAGGGTCCTGTCAGACGCGCTCTCCCTCTGCTGTCTCAGAACGGGCAGGCCGCGATGGGGTCCTGCTCAAGATTCGCCCAACAGATGGTTCACCCGTCATCCAATGTTATGGTGTTATGGGGTTAACAGGCTGATTATATTCCTGTAAATGGCATGATGAAAAGCTTTATTGTTGATGTAATATGTTGATATGTGATGATAATGTGTGGCTCAGTGTGTTAGGACGCTGTGATCGGGTGGTCAGTGGTTCAGATCCCGTGGTAGACAGAGTGATTCACCATAGGGCCCTTGAGCAAGGGCCTTAACCCCTTTCTCTAGGGACTGGACTCTGCTTTTTCAAAAAAATCTGGCCAAGGTCACATTAGCAGATGTTGACACTCATGCTATTAATGTACTCAGGTGTGATGTTTGTCTTCCCTCTTCTTCGTAAAAAATCGCTCCTATTTATACGATATACACTACGTAAAAACACCATCAGACACGCTCTCCGCAGACGAAGAAGGCGAGTTTTCCGTTTTTGAAAGGGGGGGGGCGCTTTTTCCGCACCCGTGTAGGTGGCTGTGACTTTTACGCTCGTCTTTCCGGCCTGGCACCTGCCTGGGGCGATAGCGCAGGGGCCGCGCACGGCTTACCGCTTCAGGGAGCTGTCATGGAGGCGCTCTTATTACACGGAAAAACGCTGAATGCCTCCCTGTAATCAGTTGCCCTTAGACTGCCGGGGAGAGGCTGGGCTTGTTTTTCAGAGCCCTCTGTTCTGAAAAAGGGGATTTTGGACTTGCCCTTAAAAATCATTAGGTTTTTCCCCTCTGTTTGAAATCCTTGGGATGAGCAATTGGGAATGCTACAGCAGCTTGATCAGAAGCTATATGCCTCATTTCTGGATTTAAAATGGTTCCAGGATGTTTAACAGGATGTTTAACTACTATCACTCACATTCCACTAGTGCCCTGACGTGTTCAGTCCACGCCTCAGGCCAGTTGGGTAAAGACGTCCAATGTCAGACGTGATGCCATTGGCACCTCTTTAAAAAACGCTGCTGCCACGGCTCGGTTTTTTTTGCCACCTCTCAGAATAAATTGCCCACACATGCAATTCAGTTACTGTCAATTTTTTTGTATGCAAGAGTGACCCTAAATCTGGCTCTGTTTACTCGCAGGAGTGCTGCCTGTGTAACTTGAGGGGCGGAGCTCTGAAGCGGACCACAGACGACAAGTAGGCATCCCTGTGGGGTAGGGGTTTGGATCAGAACCAGGTGCAGTGTGTTGTCCCCCTAACCCCACACATCTGTAACCGTGGCGATGTGCCCGCAGATGGGCTCACGTCATGTGCGCCATCGCCGTGCCTGAGGTGAAGTTCGTTAATGAGACAGAGCGGAGCCCCATTGACACCAGTAGGATCCCCCTGCAGAGATACAAACTGGTGAGTGTGAGCCCCCCCACACCCCCAACCTGTACGTACCTGAACCGGGGTGGGAGGGGCTAATTAATGAAATAATCACAAAGATAATTAGCAGCCTGTGAAATGAATGAGTGTTGGTATTGCGGAGCGCGGATATCGCTATAATTAATAATGAGGTTTTAGACCAAGGCCCATCATCACCGACAACCATGGTGTGGATAGTGCAGTGCTGCTCATGGGATGGGTGCAGATCAGGCTGATCCAGGCTGAGCTGAGCTACACGGTGATGTCACTCTGTGTGTCCGGGGGGGCGCTGTCCCTCCAGTTAAATCAGGGTAAGCATGTTGTCCCAGTTTCAGCATCAAGGCTTTACATGCACGAGGCAAAGGTACGTTTGGCTGGCACCCTGTGATATCAGGGGAGGTGTGGCTATCAGTCATATGACGGGTACACTCACAGCACTCCCCGTCTAGTCCTGTTTTCCCACGGGTCAGACAGCGTGCATCACGGGAGCGTGGTTTTTAATTGGCCGTGGGGTAGATGGGGAGTAGTGTTTGTGTTGGGATGCGAGGGAGCGATGATGCAGAAACGCACGTTCTAGTAAAGTGCACCTTTCACTTACGAGGTCAGCAGTAACTTCAGCTGCCTCCTCGAAAGTTATCCTGCATCTGATTGTTTAAAACGAGAAAAGTCATTTCAAATTATGCTGACATACAATGAAACTGAAGAGGTTAATAACGGCTTGACACATAAGACAACATAAGAAACAAAAGACAATAATGAATTTAAAAATATACTGTAAATTTAATATACTGCACCTTTCGACTTGGGCTGTGCAGTGGGTTTCATTGTGGACAGCTTACAGTGGAAGAACAAAGGTTTTTTTTTAAAAAAAGGGCATAAGGTACAACGTAAGGTAGTTAAGTCACGTGCGTGGATTACCCATCTCCGTACATTTGGTTACATGTGCATTCTGTTGCAGTAAACCTTTGCTCTCATTTCCCCTTAACCTTCCACCATATGAGCAGCGTGGTTTGGATGCACGCACTTTGTTTGTGGTGTGATATGACTGCAGAGTGCATGACGTACATCGGGATGCCTGTGAGGGATCTGTGGCCAGCGCCGTGCGGGCCTGATCCGTTTTGGAGCTTTCTGAGGGATTTTCCGTTCATTATGTTTTTGTGTTTATGCCTCCGTGTCCGATGTGCAAGAGCGAGGTCAGGCACGGCAGATTGAGTTCACCGCGTGTATGCCTACCTGGAAATGCTTTCTGGATGGAACACGGCAGTTCCTTCGTGGACTTTTCCCCGATCTGCCAGAGAGCCGCTCGTGACACATTGCAGTGGAATGAAAGCTGTGTTTTTTGGATTGTTTCATGCCGAGTTCGTTCCGGCTACACGGGACACAGATCTGCAGTGATTTTTCTTATTTTTGAGGGTAAAAATCCCTCCTTAGTTCTTACCATAGTACGGTACCATAGTAAGGGCTTTTTCTGGACGTGACACCCGATCCATATGTTCACGGCAGAGCAGGGCCAGGCTTTGTGAGTCGTCGCGATAACAAGAAGCTGCAGAAGAGCAGGTCTCCTCCAGAAGAGCTGATGGCCAGGGGAGCAATCAGGGGTCCCTTTAAATCAGCAGGCAGCGAGGGGGCACTTTGTGAGAGGAGAAGCAGCCTTTCAGGTCGTTCATTAAGCAGGTCCCTGGCTCGTTAGACATTCACAGCTGCTTCTCCCAAGCAGGCTGCCTACGATGTTGGCTTCATCCCTCCATCCCCAATCACCCCACATGGCTTCCTAATCACCTCAGCTAATAATGTAATATAACCCTGTCCTCATCTTGTGGCCTCTGTGTATCCCTCTTTTCTTTTTTTACTTATGGCCTGTGTATCCCTCTTTTCTTTTTTTACTTATGTCCTCTGTGTATCCCTGTTTTCTTTTTACTTATGGCCTCTGTGTATCCCTCTTTTCTTTTTTTGCTTATGGCCTGTGTATCCCTCTTTTCTTTTTACTTATGGCCTCTGTGTATCCCTCTTTTCTTTTTACTTATGGCCTCTGTGTATCCCTCTTTTCTTTTTTTGCTTATGGCCTCTGTGTATCCCTCTTTTCTTTTTACTTGGTCTGGAACGGTCCCCTTTTTGCATAGACATTAAGATGCCGATGTCCACTCAATAATATCCTTAAGGTTCCTGTTCAGTATACAGGGGTGGGGCCACTGGCCCAAGCTGAAAGCTGAGTAGCCCCCAGACTGCCCTATCCCCTGTCACTCACTAATTTTAAAACATTTCATTGGCTAATAAGGTTGACCCCTCTGTATGAATAAAGGCCCCCTACCTTAACAAATCCTAGAATCGCTCTTGTCCATATATCATAGGTATTAATGTCTTTTCTAAACGCTAGCCTCACCTCTGTTTCACATTTTGCTTTACCGTTTGTCCAGATCGTCATCTTAAATATCGTCTCATAATACTCTTAATATGTGTTCTGTCCTGTCACTCTCCCAGAAAGCACTTTAAGAGTATCCTCCGCTGATTCTTTAAACTCCTTTTCGGTGTTAACAGTTCCCTGTAACTTTTTTTGTGCTTCCTGGTTGCACTCGGGGAACCGCACATATTCGCTCGTCTGACAGCTGGATGTCGCATTTTGCTGCGATGGAGCTGAACAAAGACGCACGAGTTTTTGGAAGAGTTTACGCTGGTGTTAGCATCGCTAGCGGGTTTAAGAAGACTCTTGAGGAGTTCCCCACGTGTGGCCATGTCATCCTGACAACACTGACAGCAGGGTCCCGGAGGATACAGGGCGTCAGCGATCTGTCCGCAGGGCTGGTCCCCATTGGCCATCACTTTTGAAGGCAGCTGTAGAGCAAAATGGATTCATGTATTCTTCAGGCACACTTATGTCTGGTAAATATGTCAAGAAGAATTGCATTACTTTCTCCATTAATCCAAAAATGTGCTTTTGTCATTTAACAATGACTGTGAATGTTTTCCTCTCTGTAATCGGGCTGTTTTTGCGGTTTGAGAGAATTGATATTAATGCAACGATTGTAAAATAATTATTTACTCTTCCCTGTCATATATCTTGAATTTGTTTGTCTGTTTATACCTTAGTTGTTAATTGGCTTGTTGTCATGGTGTCTCCAACAGCAGCAAGCTGTGCCAACAACAATGTACACCAGCATTGGCCATGTGGCAATAAAGAGCCAGATTCAGATTTTTCTGCTGAGCTGCACTGGGCAGCTGAATGTCTTGTCAGGACAGAATCCCTGAGCAGCTCTGATCACCGTGTCCGACCTGTGCATAGCCGAGCAGAGTCACACTTGTTGTGTTTTTCAAGGACACCTGAAGCCAGCCTTTCTCAGTGGGAGAAAACAGCCAGGAATGAGTGTGGTGCGTTGCTGATGCCCGAATGCACCTGCTGGCTGGTAATTTGTTTTTGATATCTGAAGTGAGTGGTCACCACCGTGCTCTTTGCAAAGAGCGTCATTCGGAAGGAGTGAGGAGGGGTCAGCCATAACCGGCAATGGCTGAGATCAGAACATTACACTTTAGTGCCTGCGTAAGATGGGATAGAGGTATGAAATGGCACATAAGCAAGGGAAATGGCAGACAGAGAAGGAGAATGGAGATCTGCTTAAGATTATTACATGTTTTAGGCTCTTTTGCGTGTTGGATGTGTTTTTTTGTCTAGACTATTTGAGCTTGTTGCTTGCTTTTCATAGCAAAAACTGGATTGCTGTTCGGGGATTTTTGAGGTGATTGAACATTCCTCCCTTCCTGAGCTTGCAAGACATTTCGAGAACGCCCCGTGTGAAGAATCGCGATGTCATGAGATGGAGAAAAATATCTGTTTCTTTTGGTGGAAATATCAGGACTTTCGTGCACGAGGAGAGAGAAAAGGATAAATTCTGGTGATTTTGAATCTGCAGAATTGCCTGCTTATTGAAATATCTGATGCCGAAGTGGAATCCAGGGGGTAGTTTGGCTGGGAAACCTGGAGGTCACACCACGAAAGGATGGAGTCACCGAGGCCCTTCGCAGTCGCTGTGCAGCGTCGCCATGGCAGTTATCCGGGGCTCATTTACTGTGCTGCCTGCCATTTGGAGCGAAGGGCTGCGCTAAAAGCTAATTTCCTGAATCGTCATTTGAAATATCACGGGATGAGAACCGTGAGAAATCGGTGAGCAGCGCTCCGAGTTGCCCTTTGAGTCAATGGCATTCGTTAGCAGTGCTGTTGCTGGAGACGGCCGATAGCGACAGCACAATAGCGGCTAATGTTGGGGCCGGCCTCCGCAGACGGCACGCCTGCCCCCCTGCCTATCGGGACAGCCGTCTCCCTGTGCTCACACAAAGGGACGGGGTGACAGGGCGCTGTGCAGACGACGTTGTCATACCGCCAAGGGGGAAATGTCAGCGGTCTTTTAATTGGTCTGGTGGGCTGAGGCTCACCGTGCATACAGGGGCTGAGCCGGGTAGGCGGGGGGACGGGGGGGTCACGCCACGCCAAATTCATAATTTACAGCAGGGACCTTCTGAGTGCCTGGCTTCCAGGTGGAAATAAGGTACGGATGCGCTCACAAATCTCCCGACAGAAGCGGGGAGGCAGGCACCCGGCGAGTGTCCCTCGTGTCTTAGCCGGTATCCCTCTTCCCCCCTCACTTTGTAATGGACTGTACTCCCTGTAGGGGAAAGGGGGGGGGGGGGGTTGGAGCACCACCATGTTTACAAGGGGGGGGACAAAACCATATTTACAGGGGGGTGGCTAGTACCATGTTTACAAATGGGGGCAGTACTATATTTACAAGGGGGAGGTCAGAATCATGTTTACAACAGGGGGCCAGTACTGTATTTACTAGGGGGTGGTCAGTATGTTTACATGGGGGGGGCAGTACCATGTTAACAGGGAGGAACAGTACCATGCTAGGAGCCTGCACTACTGCAGTAATTCAGTGTTAAACTGAAGTGAAGCTTGGACTCATTAACATGCTGCAGTGATGTCATATGAATATGTACAATCTCCTGTTTAAATGGCTGTCGCCTGGGAGACAGTGCGTCTGTCTGTGAGTCTGTCTACCTGCGTGCGTGCGTGCGTGTGTGTGCTTGTGCTTGATTACCTGTGTGTGTATGTACCTCTGCGTGCCTGTGTGTGTGTGCGTGCGTGCGGGTGAGCCCTTCCCTTTCTTCAGAGTCTGCTGTCAGCCCAGCCCCTCTCCTGGCACAGGAAAAGACGCACTGAGATGTGAAATCAGATTTGGGTCGTGAGGTTATGCTGCAGGGCTCGCGTGTTAATGTGTGTCTGTCTTAATTGCTACATGCCGTTTTTTGCGTTGGTTTATTTTTGAACAGCTGAGACTGGGGGGAGCGTTTGCCTGGCTTACCTGCCGCTCTCCAGCCTCTCTCTAAACTCCTTGTGCCTCGCACATGTGTCATAAATAAAGCACTAATTAGCAGCACTGTGGCGGGATCCTAGGAGGGGATCTGGGGCTGCTGTGATTCCCATATGTCTGCTCCTGCCTCTAGCACTCCTCGACCAGTGGCCTCCACATACATCCGGGTCCTTTCTGTAAATCGTGGAACGTTAGTGGTGATGCCTTATTGTGGCCGGTTGGTTTCCCTCAAACCGGGCTGCAGCACTTCCGGTCAGTTTCAGCTTGTTGCAGCCAGTCTCTCTGATGTCCTCTTGTCTCCGACATGACCCCACCCGAGACGTCCCTTGGCAGCGCCAGATAGAGTGCCGGGTGGGGGCTGTGTCAGAACGAGAGCCTCGAGGGTGGGAATGGAAGAGAGCAGCCCTGGTCCACTGCTGCTTGATCTAGAAGCTTCTTCACAGAGAACGAGATGAACATGGGGAAGATATGGATAAGAGTTATGAGGACGAACTGGCGCTGGCCATTGTCGCTATGATAGTTGGGGTGATGTGTGGTTCAGAGATTTAGGATGCTGGGCCTGTGAGCAGAAGGTTGCCTTTTTGAGTCCCGTAGCTGGCAGAGTGGTTTCACTTACTCTGCTTTCTCAAAAATAACAACGATCAAAGCATCTGATGATAAAATCAACAGTAACCCAAAAGAAGACTTATCTTCTATTCGCTAATCCTGCTTATCAGGATCGGGGGGGTAAAGTTGGGGTGCAATCCATCACAGGACATGAACATACACACCCAGTCACACACTATGGGCAGATAAGACATGCCAGTCAGCCTAACAGCATGTCTTTAGGGAGAACATGCAAATTACAGAGAAATGGCAAAGGCAGGATTTGGACCCCTTACACTGGGGGTGTAAGGCTACCCACTAAGCCACCATACATATGAATGAATGCCATCACACCGCCCCGTCTTGGACAGCCATGAATAAAATGACGACTTCCTGTTTCATGAAGTGTGGCTGACCTGTTAGCAAGAGAAATTTTAAGTAACGCTCACGGATCTTGCTTTAATTTGAGTGATGGCAAAGAGCTGCGCCATTTATGAAATTAATAGAACCTATTTCTGTCAAACATGTCTTGCGACACCTCTTAGCCGCTTATCGGGCCCCTGGAATGCCGACCGGATCACAGGGCCGGGGAGGAGCGAATCCATCACTGTAATGTACAGTGCAGGCGCCTGAGTTCGGCGTGCAGCTGGGCCCCTAATCATTCTTCATTCCGGCACCGGGCCCCTGTGTCTGACTGGTGGCACACGCTTGGCGATGCCCGTAATGCCCCCTTTAACCCCAGTCAGGAGCCTCCTCCCCCCGCCTGCTTTCTAAGCTTGGGCTGGTATCATGACGATGGTTTGTTCTGTTGCTGTGGACAACCCATGTTATAAAATTCCGTCGTGTCGACCTGTCAACCAGAAACCACAAATAACCTCTGATGACTATTTCTGTGGCACTTCAAATAATGAGATGCCCCCACCTTTCGCTTTGTGGCATGCCCTCTGCCCCCCCCCCCCCACTACCACATCCCTCACAACAAAAGGCACCTGCGATACAGCCCGGTGGCAAGAATGTGGGGGACACAGCAAAAGCTTTCTCAACCCCCACCCGGCTCCCCTCGCCTCTCAGTTTCTGATGGGGGGGGGCTCCACCTGAGCCACCTCGTAATAACCTGTCACCATGGTGAGCCATGCCAACAATCTGGCCCAGATCAGCCCCGTAGAATTTGGATGGTGGTTGTATGCAGAAGGTTAGGTTTCCCCGCAGCCAAGGGCCATGTGTGCGTATGTGAGTGTGTGCATGTGTGCAATTTCCAGGTAATTAGCAGTCTTGTGCAGTGGATTGCTCGTGTGTGTCCCGCAGATGCGACTCAGCAGTGTAATACGTTTTTAAGAGGTTCACTTTTCATCTGCTAATGCAGCTGACGTGCGTTTGGTGCTGCGAGTCGCCCGTGTTCTCCCATCACGCGTTAAGCTGGCAAGGTCCATCTCCCTGTCTCTCGGGGGCCAGAGCTAGCTGGAAGTTGGTGCTGTGCCTTTCTTTTTAATAGGTTCCCCCTGTGCTGGTTTTATAACTCGCAGGAAGACTGTCTTTCCGGGGAAGATATGTGCCGTGTAAGGAGTTCCAAGTTTCTTCCAAAAAAAAACAAAGCGATTGCTGAGTACAGGCTAGAAGAACTAAGGTCTCCCTGTCTCTTCCCATGCAACTCTGGCAGGAGAGTATCACTGTGTTCCCTCAAACACATGTGGCAATCAAACTTGAAACTATTCTGACATCGGTACATAATACTGCGTATGAAAACACCTACCATCTTCTGTACCCGGCTGTCCAATCCCGCTTGTTCCAGAAGCTACAGCCGCATGGCAGGGTGTTACCCAGGACGGGGCGCCAACCCATCACAGGGCACACTCACACACATTCACACCTACTGACAATCTGACAACTCCAGTTCACCTTGGCATGTTTGTGGACTTGTAGGGGAAACTAGCATACCCCAAGGAAACCCCACAACCGCATGGAGAGAACATGCAAACGCTACACACTTGGAGCTGGGGTGCAGACACAAACCCGCAGAGGTGTGAGGCAATGTTGCTGACAGCTGCAGCACAATACCACCCCTCCAGGATTCATGGTTAACCTTTCTCAACTTTTGACCCCCAAGTTGAAATTGTAGTAGCAGTTACTAGTAATTTTCCATTTTGATGAGTTTTAGTCATAAAGAAATATCTGGGTTATCTCTTCAGTAAAGGAGGTCCTCACCTGATAGCTAGTTTTAGTTGCGGGTAGCCTCCTTAAACATTAGCCCCCCGTGCCGGCTCTTTTTGTTTTGCCTTTGCCAGTAACTGTATCTGCATTTCCTATCACAGGATACAGTGCATTAATATGTATCTGACTGTGGCTGGATCATCATAATAAGTACTCATTATACTGTCTCTTCCAGATGTCTTCAGGTACAATGTTTCACTTTATACCCGCCAGCAGTAATTTGGGGCACAGCTTTGTCCTCGCAGGGAGCTGGGAGCAGGTAGCGTGATGTCATTTATCCTGATGGCCCCCTCCACTCATCTCCTTCAGAAACATGGCCTACAGTGCCGTCGCTAACCTGAACAGGTACGGGGAGGTTAGCAAACCTGCTGCCAGGTAGAGGACCTCTCCCCTCTCAGAGCCTCCTTATACATACTGATGGAAACCTGCAGTAAATGTAAGGGCATTGTATGTAAATAGTGCAGTCTTCTCCTGGCCAAAATGAAATCTTGTATTTACATGTTCTTATGCCCGAGGTGTTGATCTGGCCTTTTGTCGACATCGGGGGCCTAAGACCGAAGGAAAACGCCAGTGTGACATTCTGTACTGGTGCGTAAAAGGTTGTGAATCAATGAAATAATACATATGAAATACTGCAACGACCATCTCAATTTTTCTCCGATTTTAGACTCTTCAAAATAGCCCCCTTCTGCTTCGATGACAGCATTGCAGACTCTCGGCATTCTTTTAACCAGCTTCCTGATGTAGCAACCTGGAATGCTTCTCCAGCAGTCCTGAAGGAGTTTCCACAAGTTCTGGGCACAAGTTGGCTACCTTGTTCTTACTCTTCATTCCAACTCATCCCAAACCAGCTCTGTAGGGTTTCGGTCGGGGGATTGTGGGGGCCAGGTCATCTGTCACAGCACTCCATCGCTTTCCTTATTCACAAGATAATACTACATAACCTGGAGGTGAGCTTAGGGTCGTTATCTTGTTTGAAAAACAAGTGATTTTCAGTAGGTGGGTTCAGACTTTTGACTGGTACTACATTGTGTACAGTTGTGGTGGGGTGTGGTTGTTCAGGGTTAAGCAGCCAACCCACCAGATAGGTCTGAGGTGGAACGGCGTGTGAAAATCCTAGACGAGCAGCAGCCTCATGGGGGAAGCTTGGGTTAAACGTGGCATGTTTGTTTTTCCCTCTCAGATCGATAAAGACGTATGGTCAGTCTGCAGTCTGACCCCGCCCCCGACGATCCATACTGCAGTTCCATCTGCCCAGCCTCCTTCCCTCTGCCTTTCGGATTCGTCTCGCCAAAGCCCCCCTAATCACTCTGCTTCTGCTTAACATCCTGCCTCACGCGGGATTCTTTAAATTTTTTCTTTAATTCTCTGGATCTTCATTTAAATCACAGCTGTGAAACCTAAAAAAATAATTAACCTACCCCTGTGCACGCACCATTTCTTAGTGCTGGAGAAATGGCAGTGCTTATAAGTATTAGCAATCACACACTTAATGTTTACTTCCCTAGCTAAATGTAAATGTTTAATATGGTAGCTAGATCCAGGCCTCGGTATATCATAGTTAACCTTATTTTTAGTATTGTGTGTGTATATATACTTGATGATACATGATGATGCTAGTAACTGTGGTCTGAAGGCTGGGCCTTTGTTCCTCACATTATAAAATGTGCAGTGTGTGTTTCTCCAAAGGAAAACATTAACATGGCATTGCATGCCGGGCCTGTAGGGGGCGTTAATGAAGCAACTGGCTTTCCACCCTCTTGGCAGAAAGGTGGCAATTATGTAACGTAACTGGGAGCTCTGCAGAGACATCTTAGCCTCATGTACAGTTAGCGTGTTCTCCAGCCCTGCCTAAGTTATAGGACTCAACCTCAACAACATCTCGTATTTTGACCAGAATCCATTTTGATATACTGCTGTCAGGGAGTATGTCCTGCAGGACTCATTACCGTGTTGGTCCTTTGTGTTCTTGTCCAAGATGGGCTGTCATGGAAATGTTTAAATTGCTCTTCACTTCAACATCTTGTCTCATCTCATGTCGTGGCGAGTGAGTAGCAACGGTGTTTGGTACCACTGGATGTTTTTAAAAGCCCAATCGAGCCTGCGAGAGAATGTGGAGTATTTTACATTTCTTAGGGGGATGTGCACACGGTGTATATACACATTGTTAATAATTTATTGTAACATATGTCTTAACAAGAGTAACATAAATTATCCAAAGACAATTTATTAAAAGGGACACATTTTAGCATAGTGTTTAACATGCTGTCTACCATCCGCTGGCCATTTCTCTGCTCTGGTGAGTGAGAAAGGGTGTGAAGTGAGCTATTTTGAGCCAGTAGGTGGTAAATGGGTACCTCTCAAGATTTCACTGAGCGATGGAATTGATTATTATGTACACTGCCACTCTGGAAGGGGGCTACGGTTTAGTCTCTGCGAATGTCAGCGAGACGTATAATCTGATTGGGGCACGCCTCTCCCCCTGCTCCATCTGTCTCCCCCCGGCTAAATATCCCAATTAGTTCCGGTCTCGAAAGCCTCACGCCCCCATTTCCCCGTCACCGTCCTTGTCGTCAGTGACGGAGTGATGACTGTGGTATGTCGGAGCCTATCCAACTCAGTCGTCTTCATTTTCCAAAGGCCGGATGTCGACACCCGCTGCTGCCACCTAGGACTGGTGTTTAAAGCTGTAGAATAAACGCTATTTATAGTTCTTAGACTGTATGTATAGAAATCATGTTGGTGAGTTAGAGGATAGTATTTACTTTTTTTTTTTTTGTAGTAGCTAGCAGGATGGCTTCACGTTAATCATGTACTTGTACCCTAGTCTGCCCCCTTACGTTTTTTTTTAGCTTATTGAGTCTCTATTTGATGCCATTTGATTTAAAGCACCTCGGTCGTTAACGCTTATTTGTCGAGCCATACGGAGAAGCACCACCACATCCTGTCAGGACGTCGGCCGCGAAGCCTCTCTGATTTCTCAGCCAGTGGCACGCTTTAGTGGATTAATTAAACCCTCTAATCTGCTGCGCAATTAACTCTGTGTCTTCTGAGAAAAGCTGCACTGGATGAATTCATCAGGAATAATAGAGGGAATCCTCATTTAATTTAGCACAAAGGTTTTGATGGTGTAATGATTTCATCCTCCTGAGAAGAAATTACGTTGAACGGCTACTCTTTTAAACTTGCCAGCATCGATTAGTTATAATAAGATGTTTTCATATGAAATATAATGAATAAGCCGGCATCATGATGAGTCACCCCCCCACCCCCCACTGTCGCCATCCAATTCCATGGCAACCAGTGACCAACCTGGCTTGCGGTGTCCCCTCTCTCCACAGAAGTGTGCCTACTGCCGCAAGCGGGTGAAGAAAGTGTCGGGCGCCTGTATCCAGTGTTCGTGTGGCCGCTGCCCGACCTCCTTCCACGTGACGTGTGCACATGCCGCTGGTGTCACCATGGAGCCCGATGACTGGCCATACGTGGTGTTCATCACCTGTCACCGGCACCAGGCGCGCAGCTCCATGGCTGTGAGTGCTGCACACTGTCCACCTCCCTCGGGCTGCTATTTTAACAGATGATAAAGGCTTTAAGTTAGGATTTTAAAAACCGTAGCTTTACTTGTGGGCTTTAGCTTTCTGAGTTGCGTCCGTTCGGTCTGAAAGATGCCCCCTAAGTCTGGTCCATTTTATTGTCTAATCCTTTATACTAATTGAGGTTTCACGTTATTTTTTCCATGTACTACTGTTATATCAAATATTTTCAATAAAATATTATCATTTCAATTTTGACAAGCTCGCGACTTGTGCTGTCTCAAATTTGATTAGTGTGACAATTCTGTTTCTCTGCAGATGGTTCAGCTGTGGCTGCTCAGTTTTACAGCTGTATGTGACTAATTTAGATGATTATAATTGCTGATGTTTATTTAGTTTATTTTCTTAATAAGGTTTCATTGATTATAATTAATGTCATTAACTAGGCAGCATCTGTTATTGATACAATGAGTAATTAAAAGTCAACACTATTAAAGTCTTAGATTTCTATGTATTAAAGCATCTTTTGGCGGCCACAGTGTGCACTCATCCCAGTTAAATAAGTGCAAAGCGCCTGTCTGCAGTGGTTTTTGTTTGTATGTTGGGTTTGCGTTGCGGTTCACATCATAAGTGACACTCTTTCAGCAGAGGAGCAAAGCATGTAAGAAGGACATCGTGTTGGGGCAGACGGTTATCAGCAAGCACAAAAACTTGAGGTACTACACATCCCGGGTCACTGAGGTCACCTCACAGACGTTCTACGAAGTCATGTTTGATGACGGCTCCTTCAGCAATGACACCTTCCCTGAGGACATTGTGGTAAGTTTAAGTATTGCCTTTTATTGAGTTTTATAGACATCTGGATGTTACAGACGGTAATGGCGTTTTGAGGAATGTTATTAAAACATCATTTCAGAGCACGTCACACCCCATGAAATTCCAATGGCACCAACAGCTAAAGTGGAATGGCATCTAAATTAGCGGCCAGCGGAAAACCCGGCCACTTTTTTCCAGCAGAAAGCATCGATATCCTCGCTACCGTGCACGGTGAAGTCACTCCGTAGTCCTGATCTCACTGTGAGCCACCTGTCTTTCCTGCCTGGGCTGTCACGGCTGCCTCGTTTATGCACCATGGCAGAGCAGAGTCTTTAAGGCACCTCCTGGGTCAGCATTATCCCAGAGCAAAAGCCGAGGTCTCTGGTTAGCCAGTCCTGGACAAAACGCACTGTCTGCAGCCATGGGACTGGCAGCTGGTGCTGGGTTGAGGTCAGTGCCCCCAGCTTATGTACCAATCTCCCTGCTGGACCTAAGGAACCGGCCCATCTGAACCTTTGCAATAGTCTTAGCTGTACTGTAGTGCGAGGAACTGAACTATAGTGCAACACTGCACTGTATAGCGCTGTTTTTCACTCAAATTTTCACTATAATCCGAGCTGTTAGTCAGTACAGCAAGCAGAAATGGTGATAAATCAGACTTGATGGCACGGCTTGTTGACAGGTCAAAGCCTGTTGGTGTATCTCCTGGCCAGCACCCCACTCTGAGGCCTGCCCACTGTTTCCTATGCACCGAACTCAGGCACGACTCCTTCCTGCCATCTCAGTGGCACAATTATTATTTGCTGTCATGCATGCCTGTCTCTGAGGAGGGAAATGCCCTTAGTGGTGGTGAAAGGAGTTTGCAGAAATAAATGCATTCACTGAAGCCCTGGCTCATGCCTTAGCAGGTCCCCACAAAGTGAATACTGATCTAAATCCAGGAGTAAACCCAGGGATGTTTGCCATAGAAAACCCTGCAGCCACTCAGTCAGATATTATGTCCTGAGCTGCACATGAAATAGTATCTGGAAATAAATTTAGTGTTCCGTTTAAAGAAATCACCAGGCTGTCACCTTGTTCACGTCTCGCACCTCCTCCACACCCGCGGCCCCATCATACGGGTGAGGATGTGACCGATGGGAGGAGCCTCTGATTGACGGCGACACGCCATCCTTGTTTGGATGATAGAGTTCCCCTTCTTGTTTCCGTAGTGACTGAGGCTCGGATGTTGTGGCCAGATTTTTTTTTTTGGAGCCAGGTGTCGTTGAATAGCCTTTAACCCTTTTAAAATGTGCATCACATCACCGACTGCGCAGGAAATGCAACGCCGACAAAAGGCGGCAGATGCTTATCCCCCCCCCACACGCACCACATATCGTGATCACCTTCACCCTTGGTTAGCCAGACTGCTAATCAAGATGAGCGTTATAAAATGACAGTATCCCTGTCAGCACGTCACTCCCCTAATGATATAAATGAGAGCACTGCTGCTTATAGCTTCTGTGCAGTTTGCTGCAATAATTCAGGGAAATCACACTTGTAGGAATTCATCTCCAGGGAAGTACTTGACCTCTAAAAAGGCCATTGTTTATTTCCTTTATTTGTTTGTGCTTTTTATCCTACTTTTATCAAATTGGTTTTGATGCGATGGAGGGATTCAGGCTGACCCTGTCGTTTTTGTGAGAAAACAGAAGCTTCTGCAATGATCGCTGATCCTCTCTGATCTTTCTCCAATGAAAATCCCTCACGCTTCCTACTATGTCTGTACTTCCTTTTATGGTTTGGTGTGTTTTTGGCAGCTGTGATGGTTGACAGTAGGGGTCGTGATATGCATTTGCTCATTATTACATTAATTATCCACACAGGGTTTATCTCACAGAGTTTTTAACTTGTAGAAGATATGAAGATGCACGCATCGTGTAATATCGTTTTGCTGCTGAGCTCTAAAGCAGTGTTTTCCAATCCAGTCCTCGGGGATCCACAGTTCACATTTTTGCTCCCTCCCAGCTTCTAGGTGGGAGCAAAAATGTGGAATGTCTGGCAGACAGCACAGAGGGAGCAAAAATGTGGACCGGCTGTGAGTTCCATAGGATTGGACTGGTAAACACTGCTCTAAAGGCTTCATGTGCATCGTTTTGTGGTCTGAGCTGAGAGATAAAGGATGACCTGCTGCAAAAGTTTGATGTCTGCAGAGAATGGGAGATGGAGACAGGAAAGAAAGCTAGCTATATGGTTTGGAGACAGTTTATTTAGGGATTTTTGATTAAACACCAAAACATCAGCATTTAACTCCCAGAGGCTTCTCCGAGCCAATGGACGGGAATTTGAGGAGAACAGTTTTATACAGATGGTTTTAACTGAAGGTTTTCCAGCTGCGTTTAATACATGATAAAGTATCTGAAAACACAAGACTTTGGTGACATCTGGATAATAAGAGGCTATTTTTATGCTGCCTTTTTCCAAACTTTTGAATACACAGGTGAAAGTCAGAGAGCCATATTTAGAAAGATTTCACTGTTCCTGGCCCCCTGTCTTTTCGTTGGCCATCATAATGCCTTCCAGTGTTTATAAATTCTGGGATTAGCATGGCTGAAATTTATTTTTAGTTCCACAGTTAGTGCAAGAGTAGAGGCCACAGAGGATTGCATGTTCAAGCCACAGAAGGCGCCCTGCTGTTATATCCTTGAGCAAGATACTTAAGCTGCATTTCCCCTTCGAAATTTTCAGCTGTATAAATATTGTATGTCACGTTGGATATAAGGCATCAGGCAAGGGAAAAGGAGTACGATCGATGTTTTTCTTCACTTTTTAATGGAACATGCTCTTCTAGTATGTGTGTAGTTTAAAGTTCTATGTTCCAAAGAATTCTACAGAAATAAAATGGCAGGAAATGTTAAATCAGGTGATGAAAGTAGCATATTCAATGACATTTTATCATTGCAGAAGTGAAGTGAAAACTCCAAACGACTGCTCCAGTGTTGCGGAATCCTTGTCGGTAATTAACGATTAATAGTCCTATTCGCGGGGTTACCTAATGATACGCAAAAAAGCAAAATGACTTTGGCATTTAGTTCTAATTATATACACACAATTAAGTGCCCTGATCTCCTATTGGGATTTTTATATATATATATATATATATATATATATATATTTTATTTATTTTTTTTCTTAATGAAAGCAACCTAAAGATCGTCATGAGTCAGGCTGTACGGTAGGTGGCTGGACGTCCTCGTGAACATGGTAGAAGGTGCTCTGGTGCTGCATGGGTGGTCTTCAGGATGGGGGTTAGCTTTAGAAGCCTAACGTCTTTAGCTCAGATAAAGATTCTTGTCTAGTTTCGACCTTAGAGAAAGCGATAGTATCCTGTCTCAGAATTCGTTCCTTTATAAATATTCATTATTAATACAATAAATGCCATCTGCCTATATAAATGATTAGTTTTAGAGCGTTTTGACTGGGTCACAGATAGACAGACGTATATGATAGGTCGATGCGGTGTGCCTCTGTAATAATGTATGGCTCCTGTTCTAGGTCAAACTCTTATGCAACTCGATTATTCATTTGCCCCTGTGCTGTTCGGAGAGACGGGGAACACAATGTTACTTTGTGCTGGTATCAATAAATTATGACCCTCACTGGAGCTCTTACATGTTTTGCTGTTGGGAAAGTGAGTTTAAATGTTACTGTAGAGCATGTTCTCTTTAAATTGAACATTTCCATGTGTCGAGTCTGACATTGCTTTCACAGTCTGGCCAATTAAATCTTTTTCTGTGTAATGGAGAAAGTTGTGAGCTGGTAAATGCCCCAGACAATTAGGCTGGATCCCTAAATCCCAGTCGGGTCGGTGCATTTTCTTTTTTTTTCCCAAGGAATTTCTTCTTTGGACATAATGGCACCAAGAAAATGAAAATTGGGAATTTATGAAACCGAATTCATTAAGCTTCTGTCTTACCTAATCCCAGTACTGTTTTTATGTCTCATGTTAACAAAAGACCACACATCCTGTCTGCAGTATAAATACTAGGAGTTAATTTGCTCTAATGCTTAAATCAGCACCAGCAAACAGCAAAATCCTGAGAAAATAGCAGTACAATTAGCCTGCCTTAATCCTGGCTCGACTGGCGGGAGAACGTTTGGGAATCACTTTCTGCAGCATCTCTGACTGCACCAGCGTGCTTTGTGGACGGAGTAACAGTCGTCGAGGGAAAACAAGGCGAGTTTACAGCTGGTCTGGCGGTGCCAGGGCGGCTACCTGCCTATCGGAACCAAGCTGGGACCAACCATCCCTAAATTCCGGAAAATTCCGGACATATCCTGCGCTCCTTTGAAGGCTGATGAGTGCAATGGGGGCTCCAAGCACGGCGACTCACGGGGTCCCGTCTGCTCTTGTGCAGCTGTGTAGCTCGGATCCATGGGGGTCGTGAGACACTGCACGTTTCTGCCGCTCAGCAGTCGCCGGATTAATTCCGGATTCTCCTTAAGCCGCTTTCAGTCGGCGCTTGACCTTTCTCGGTCTCTCTGCACCCCCAGAGCCGGGACTGCGTCCGGCTCGGCCCTCCAGAGGTGGGAGAAGCAGTGCAGGTCAAGTGGCCGGACGGACTCTTCTATGGAGCCAAGTACCTGGGGTCCAACACGTCCTACATGTACCAGGTAAACGCGCTAGCGTCACAGCATCTCAGCTGTGCCTCCGTGTGCCGAGCCGTGGGCCACCGACTCGTCAAATCCCTCTCACGCTGATCTGGACAGTCGAGGGTTACTCCTCCCCACCGGGGAACAAAAAAAAGGAAAAAGAAAAACACAACATTGTCTCTGGGAGGGAAGACAGTCTAAAATATTAAAAGCTCTCTTTAATTATTCATGTGGTCCTGATGTGGGTGTGGGGAGCTTCTGCATTAATTCTCTCTGTGGCTTTTGGGAGTATGAAACAATGTTGTTTTTGCTGTAATAGCCTAGTGAGGATTTATTC
>JAAGVU020000049.1:3008800-3027538 GCA_011763525.2 Mormyrus iriodes
ATTAAGGATGCTTTGTACTGCATTATGAACGTATCTATAGTGCCTTATAGATGAGAGCTTAATAGAGCATTTATAACGCATAATAAACAGGGCTATAATGTGTTATACCTTTTTATAAATATTTATAACCATGTTTATAATGCCATATGGATGCATTATTATGTGTTATGAATGTGTTAATAGATTCCTATAGACATGGCATTCATAGAAAGTATTATGTTTATAGTGTCCAAAATGCTTTTAAGTATATGTATGTATTTATTAGAAAAAAAATTAATATGATAAAGTACACTATATGGACAAAAGTATTGGGACACACCTATTAATCATTGAATTCAGGTGTTTTGTTCAGATCCATTGCCACAGGTGTATAAAATCGAGCACCTAGCCATGTAATCTGGTTTGTAAACATTTGTGAAAGAATGGGTCATTCTAAAGAGCTCAGTGAATTCAAGCGTGGTACTGCCATACCATTTGCAATAAGTCAGTTCGCGAAAGTTCTTCCCTTTCAGATATTCCTGGGTCAACTGTAAGCAATATTATTGCAAAGTGGAAGTGTTTAGGAACAACAGAAACTCAGCCATGAAGTGGAAAACTGCATAAAGTAAGAGAGCGGGATTGCCGAGTGCTGAGGTACATAGTATGTAAAAGTCACCAATGTTCTGTTGACTCAGTAACTGTAGAGTTACAAACTTCTTCTGGCATTAACCCTAGGACAAGAACTGTGGAGCTGAGAGCTTCATGGAATGGGCTTCCATGGCCGAGTTGCATGCAAGCCTCACATCACCAAGCACAATGCCAAGCATGGATGGAGTGGTGTAAAGCGTGCCGCCACTGAACTCTGGAGCAGTGGGAAGGTGTTCTATGGAGTGACGAATCACACTTCTCTGTCTGACTGTATGATGGATGAATCAGGGTTTGGCAGATGCCAGGAGAAGGTTACTGGCCTGACGGCATTCTGCCAACTGTAAAATTTGTTGGAGGAGGGATAATGCAACAGGGTTGTTTTTCAGAGGCTGGGCTAGGCCCATTAGTTCCAGTGAAAGGAACTCTTAATGCTTCAGCATACCAAGACATTTTGGACAATTCGATAATTCCAACTTTGTGGGAATAGTTTGGGGAAAGCCCTTTTCTGTTCCAGCATGACCGTGCCCCAGTGCACAAAGCAAAGTCCATTAAGACATGGTTGGGTGGACAAACTTGACTGGCCTGCACAGAGCCCTGACCTCAACCTAACCAAATACCTTTGGGATGAACTAGAAAGGGGACTGTGAGCCAGGCCTTCATATCCAACATCAATACCTGACCTCACAAATGCTCTTTGGATGAATGGGCAAAAATTCCCACAGACACACTACAAAATCTTGTTTAAAACCTTCCCAGAAGAGTGGCAACTGTTATAGCTGCAAAGGGGGGGACCAACTCCATATTAATGCTTATGGATTAAAAATGGGATGTCATAAAAGTTCCTGTAGGTGTAATGGCCAGGTGTCCCAATAATTTTATGCATGTAGTGTATGTATGACACTTATGAAATACTAGTCGACAAGAAAATATTAAATTATATTTGTTAATTCGGTTTCATGGGGGTGGGGGGTTGGTATGACTACAGTATTTACAATGTGATGGCATATGTTTCAGGCGGGTGGGATTTGGATCTGTAAAGCCATATGCAGTAATTTAGCAGTACTTAGTCTTTTTTAAGACTCATGATCAGAGGAACAAAGAACTCCTTTGGTGTTTGAATATGGCTGTGTTTGTAATGTCTATTGGTTTCGATGAATGTTCATGACTTATCTTATGACTGATTAACTTCTAATTGCCAACTCTGATATGAAAGGGTTACAACCTTTGACCATACAAGGTCATTCTATGATTTTTTTTGGTTCGTATCTTCATACTTAATACAGAGCATAAATACAAAATATACAATTGAAATGCTTCTAAAAAGAATGAGAAGACACATTTTTCCAGATTTTTTCTGGTTTCTTTCTTGAAATGTGTAATTATTACCCATGCATTCAGCAATCCATTTTCACGAGTCATATATTCAAGGCAGCATGCCAGTGACCCTGGATCATATTCCAGGAAGAACAAGGCTGAATTCTCCATACATATGATGATGGGCCTTCAAAGTCATGCACAAATAATGATGATGTATGGTCAATAATTATAACAGCCTATACTACATAATATTATACCGAGTAAATTAACAATCCCGTCTTGCACCACCCAAAGACACAAAAGATATGATTTTATTTGAGCTTTATAAAAAAAATTCCACCCTTAATGGGAGGTGAAACTTTTTAGGTGGTAACATGTCTACAAGTAGATTTAAACTCTAGCAAACATCTGCTCATCCTATATATCCCTGTGAATATATTTTATAAAATGTCTGCAGACAGTTAAATAGTTCTAAGTACTCAGCTTTACTGTAGCTTTTATTTCCTACCTTGCAGCGTTTTTTTCCAGCCTGGCCCCAAAAGGATTTTCCAGCCTTCAGGGTATCTTCCTTTCTTAATTGCCGTTGACGTACCTGGTTGTCATCCTACCAAAAAAAAAAAAAAAAAAAAAACGGAGCTATAAGCCAATACTTTGTCTAACTTGTACTGCAGAGGACAATGCACTTATAAAAATTGTGCTAATCTTTACTATCCAATGTTTATTGTTAAGTTATGTTTAGGTCATTGCTGCCAACTTGGGTGCTATACTTCTAGAGAACAGCCTTACAGCGAGATTAATAAGCATTTCCTGTTTCTTAAGGTGATTGTGCAACTCACTGCAGCTTTTGTTAATCCATCCTGATAAGAGCTCAGGGTCATCAAAGTCAGTTTTATCTGCGCACTGGTGAAAGCACCCCAAGGAAAGCAGGTTTCCTGCAAAGTATTGCTGTAGAGTAATTTTCTTGATCTACAAAATGCAGTTATTAGATATAAATGAAGATGGCTAAACTCTAAAGGCAGTGGGCTAGACTGTAAGAGTATACTGTATGTCAGCGTTTTACCTTCTATAAAAAAATGGGGACTCAGCGTTTTCATTGTGCATGCCTTTAAAGTATTATGCATTTTCTTCTTGTCAGCCAGTTTTCGATTATTCTAGGGGGCAGTATATCCCGCTTTTTGGAACATTCCCCGACTCTGCAAGGGTGCGACTGCACAATTTGGCCTATTCTTGCAGAGAGGGTGAGTCCCAGTTCTGGCACACAGACACCCTGTGACTGATAACGCACCCATTGACCATTTTGACGCTCAAGCGTTAATTTTTTCTAAAATGTGTTAGTGAATTAGTCTGTGAAATATGTATCACTTACTACAAACGTATAGGGTCAGTGCTCAATGGCTTAGGTCTGTCAGACACTAGTCAATGTAGAGGGTATCTTGGGGAATCATCCATATACATTTAACATTCTTGTTCCATTTATCGTTACTTATTAAGCATCATTTAGAAATGAGCAAATATTCTTCAGACCATTAAAGATATCAAATTATTCTACGAGATTTTCTTGGATTATCGTCTTTGTTTTTCTTATATGGCGATGATCCAGTGCGTCCTGAATTCCTTTGTTGTTATGTTGTCCTTTCCATGCATTTAGGCTTGACAAAGGATGAAAGGAAACCATTTATGTCCAATAGTATCCTGACTTATTTGAGTTTATACCACGGCACTGTTTATTTCTCAAATCTGATTGGTCAGAAGGGTATTGACTCATTTTCTATAACCGCACATGCAGTGCCAGCCCGGCGAATCACAGTAGTAAATCAATGTGCTTAAATTCTAACTAGCATTGCTTAAAATTCCAGATGCAGAACACAATTTAAAATGAATGGAAACTAAATGGAAATGTTTAATCACTGCTGGAAGAAAGTAGTTCTATTAATCAATGCGTTTTCGGCTCGTAAACGTGAAAATAATGTCTTTAGGTACAAACGTGTAAGCCAAATGTGTAGTCACCATACTAAAGGCACGTTAATGCACTTCAAGCCAAGCGTTATACGTTTTTAAACGCACTCTGAGGAGGTAACCACTGCACATCGGGTGGCAGTTTGCATCCGCAGCTACACATTTAAAAACACATAATTCACATCATGTCGTGCATTAACTCTTACATTTAGCGTTTAGTGACATTACATCCCGATGTTTCTGGCTCCAACTTGGAATAAAACGTTTCCATTGTCCCATAGGTAGGTGCTAGGGTAACGCTGTTGCTGTTTTAAATAATGTGAATTTAGGGAGGGTAAATGAACCCAGTGACACAATATAAGAATTTAAGTGCCCCTGGCTGTGCTGCCTTGACTTTATTATTTCATCATTTTTATTTTTTTTTTAAGTTTAACGAAATTAGTGACATGAGTTGTATGATTCAGATGCAGCTGGTTCCCTGGGAGCTCATTAAGCTGGCAGTAGGCCTTCAGAGGCGGCTCTCCCACCCACACCACTGCCGTCTCTGTAAGGAGCACTCCACATGGAGCCTGATCCCACTCTCTGTGTTCCCACTACACACACACACACCATTTCTTTAGTCGAAAGTCATCCGGATTGCTGAACCAACAGATAACTCTGTGTTCCCTGTAGGATGCTGTGGCAGACACAAACAAGCCTCTTAAATGCCACCCTTTTGATGAGGACTTATCGGAGAAAGACCAAATAACAACAGAAGTTACTGCATGTGTTTAATACTCACCAAAATTATACACCCTTGTTACTTTAGTGGAAGATATAACCTGAAACATTAACACGTTACCATGGGATTCCTTTTTAGTGTTCGGTGAGCTGTGGGTGCTATTCCTGCCCTCTAATGTTAGCTGCTGATCGTTTCCAGTTGACTCCTGTTTGATGAATGGGTTTGGACTTAAAGAAAGAGCGAGTCAGGTCCATTTCTCAATGAGACAAGTAGATGAATGAGCAGAACAGATTCTCTTGCCGTAGACAGCAGTGAAAAATATTTTTTATTTATCTTTTTTTGTGTATAGTTGTATTCATTGATAAAAGATCGTCAGCTTATCTACCCACCGTGGTTGTCCTGGTTAGTGTCCACCTTTTGGCCAAATCCACACAAACGTCAAAGGACGCTTGTGAAAATATGTCATAATTGACAAATATGTCATTTTGACTCATATGTTTATAGAACACAGTTCCAGAACTCTTGAGATTGCATTTAAAACATGTAATTTATGTGCTAAATGGGTAGGGGTTTCTACTTTGCATTACTGCAATGAATCACGTTTTTTCCAGCGTAGAGATTTTTCCCATGAGACGGTCAACGGAGATGACCAGAGAGGCAGGCCAGACTGAAAGATAAGCCGGAAGATCACCGTGTGTTGTCTTAAGGTTCTTTGTGACTTCCTGGATCATTTCAAGATTTGCTTTTGGGTGGATTTTGATGGTGAAGTTAATTTCTGTTTCCAGATTCATCCTTTTGAAAATAATGGCTACAGCCTTAGTACAAGACCCCTTAAAACAGGCCTTGAAAGTCTTTCCAATCTGATAATAATTCCAGACATTTTTTCCCCTGAGTTTTTCAGGAATTACTTTTGATCGATTTTAAGCATTTCCATTGTTTGTCAAAGTATTAAAACATCCATCCATCTTCCAACTTGACAGGGTTTGGCTGGAGATGGCAGCCTGATCACATGTCTGTGTACTCCCACATGAGAAGGAGAAAACCTGCAAACTCCATGAAAAGAGATTGGAAAGGGGATTCAAACCCCTAATGCTGGATGGAACAGTGTTAATTATTCAGAACAAATTAACACCATGGCCTGTGACTGGAAGGGCGTTCATTCAAACCCAGCCTCGGCAGAACTGTCACAGCTGTGGACCCTTAAGCAAGGACCTTAACCCCCAACACACACACACACACACACACACTTATAGATGGCTACAAGAAATGTTTAGAACGTATCACTACGGCCCAAGGTTCTGTGACCAAATATTAGTGAAGGGTGCCGATAATCGTGTCCGGCATACATTTTATGTTTATATATTTTATTTCACTACAAGACAGCTTTTTGTTGTTGGTGTTCAGTAACTCTGGACATTTTATGAAATATTCTGATTATACAAAATTGGTTTGTTTGCATTTCTGACCAGGATTATATATATATATATACATACACACTCACACACACACACACACACACACACACACACATATATATATATGCCAATGGTATAGACTCCATATATATATATATATATGCCAATGGTATAGACTCCATATATATATATATATGAGGGGTGCCAGTAAATATATATATGTGTGTGTGTGTGTCTGTATAAAATCCTGACTGGACTACTGGCACCCATATATATATATATATATATATATATATAGAGAGAGAGAGAGAGTCTATACCATTGGCACAGACATAGCATCTCTAGCATGTCCCCATCAAGAGTAGGGGAGTTTGGAGCCATCTGGAAGGGAATGTGAAGTTGCAGTGTACCCCTGAGTGTTCGCAAACACCTGCGTCCTATATGTCTATATTTAGTTTTATTTAAGGGTCTAGAAAATATTAGATCATCAATAAGAATGAATGCATACATTTAAGGTGAAAAAATCCATTTATACATGATTTATATGTCATTTTCCCCCTAAAATAATGCATCTGGCCTGACCGGCAGAATTTGATTTTGTACAGCTGCACGCTGTAATGTATTTTTGGAGCTTTTACAGTTAATGCAGACCAGAGGCAAGGCTAACTAAAGAGGCAGGGCTAAGGAGCTGTTAGCATGCAGCAGTGTCTCCAGGCTAGACCCGAATGTGATTTATTTAGGAAAATGAAGGTGCTTCACGCGGTGTGGGCCCTGCGTACCACAGACTGCGCTGTGGGGTTGCTTTTTCCTGCCACAGTACCTGGTTGATGTTTAATACCTCCTGTCCAGTTCATAACACGCAAATGTACAGTTTCCTCAGCAGCCAAAGCCTTACGTTACTCAGTGTTCTCAGGAAAATCACACGTTTGCTTAATATTGTTTCAAAGAAGGCTGTGTCAGCAGTGAACCTGTCAATGCTAAGTGGTTGGAATATGGATAGACAGAAGAGTTATTACATTACTATAATAGTAACCCTAAAGTATACTATAACTATAACCCTAACCCTAACCCCTAACCCTAACCCTAATCCTAATAGCAACCATAACTCTAGCACTTTGAGGGCACCTTAACCCTAAACCTAACCCTAACCCTAACCCTAACCCTATTTCAAAATAAAGGCAACCTGAATCCTTACACTAGGCCTAATCCTACTCCTAACCTTACCCTGAACCCCAAACCTAACTATAAGTCTCACACTAATCCCAAACCCTAACCGTTGAGCCTATCCCAGACAACGCAGGGCACAAGGCTGCAACACAAGGCAGAGTTACATCTTTAAAAGCATTGCAAGTGCCAGGCTATATTAAAATGCAGCGTTTCAGACTGGAGCGCCACTTGATAGGAGGGTTAAAAATCATTTAGTAAGTCATGGTTAAATATCAGAATTATGAATGTTATCAGTAATTCATTCTGCAAGAGTAATTGTAAATCATCTATCTTGACAGCATTTGTCAGAAATGCTCCCTAATGGGTTCCTGAGACATCACTGAATTTTGTTGAAACAGAAAGGAATCTATTTCTGTCTTTTGTTACTACGTGTTGTTTTTGACTCACCTGTGGACAATCAATGGAACATAGAAGAAAAGCTTACTAATCCAGGCCGATCGTCCAGGCAAGACAATAAATCCCAGCTCAAGAGATCCTGTATTCTCTCCACTTGTAGACCATAAAATAAATAATTAATAAATATGAAAACAAACACTACAAACAACAACAGAAATGATACCAGTACCACAAAGTTGAAATAAAGGAAAGTAACGAAGGCATTGTGAAACATTTTGTTAAATTATATAAAACTTTTTTTTTTAATTAATATTAATATTAATTTCCCACTGAAATTGCTTATTATCAGATTTATACGCCATGTGACCCATATTACTTTTTATTATTATTGAACTTTTCTTGCCTTTATCGTAAGATTCACGGAATTATTAATTACTGCATGTAAACTTTATCTGCTTCATCTGTTGGTGGCACATTAAAAATACGTCTGTATGTATTTCCGATACATATTTAAACTTAAATTATAGCTGGAAGCGCAAGATCCAACGAGATCTAACAGCCATCTGTACCGCTCCGAAGGAGATCAGAGAAGGCTTCACGGTAGCCAGATCACACTGAGAGTGTGAAAAACATTAGTCTTAATTCAAGGCTTTGCTAATAACTTACTAGCTTTTTATTCTATTAAGCCTATTCTTTATAATACCTGCTGTCTGTCCCCAAAATGCCAGCTTTGCATGGAATAGGTAGACCATGCTCTATTCTGTTAAGGGGCAATGCAATTTACTTTGCAGCAAAACTGGATGTGTGCAAATGTCACATAGCCTCGCTACCAAAGGACATCCCGTGTGTTTCCCTGCCAATACAATATAACTTACTTCAGTGAAGCTAACGTCAGCATCCCCTTTGGCTATATGCTTCTCTCTTATCGCATATTTGCACCTTTGAATCTGTACAAGGCTACTTTTGCGTTTGCCCAGTTGCTGCTTTTGTTTGTATTGACCCAGAATTGAACGTAACAGCGACAGATAATTACCATGCGGCTTACATTATAGAAAAAAATGCCTGCACCCCCTCCGTTTCTCTCTTTAATTATTTGTAGGAACTATTCTTTTAAAGAGAAATAAAATAAATTGACCTCATTTAGTCAAAAACGAGTGGTTCTTTATGGGTGTGATATATAGTGTAAATTCGTTTCTTTGCCCCTATTATAGAGAGCTGTGGTCACGAAAGCATGAAATCTTATCGTCCCAAAGGTTCTGAAGGCCGAACAAAATATGTCAACAAAAAGAAATGAGAGTAGCTTGTTAAATTTTAAACCATATGTTCTGTTTTGTCCCTTGGTAAACTGTCCTTTCAAATCAATTCAACATTGAAAATTTAAAGGCAAACAAGCATATTTTATATATATGTGGATAGCAGCTGGCATAGTCATCCAACTGATGTTTTGAGCTCAGGGTGCTGGAAGTCAGAATGATCAATAGACTTTACTGTTCTTTTATATCGTCGGTAGCTATCAACAGCTAGCAGTAGTAGTCTTTTTGGAGAAATATTCATAAAATTGCCTCTGTGCAATTGCGAGATAATGAACATGTTTTTCTTTGAAGAAAACTCAGCATGGGCACCCTGCCCTACAGTACTGATGGCCAAAAGAAACTTCATGAACCATTTTCTGTATTTTTTTACTCCACTAGATGGCACTCTATGCGCTTTGGGGCATGCATTGATCCCCTTTTTTATACCGCACCATCTAGTGGTGTCAATAAATTCAGCGAATGGTTCATGAAGCTTCATTTTGCCATCGGTTCCCTACAGTATTCTGATCCAGCATTACCTCCAACAAACAGAGGGGGTGCTTCAGCACTTTCAGCAGCCCTACTTCCAGTGCTACTGACAGCTAGTTCATACATGCATGTCTGTCAATGCCCTGAAATCCTAATGTAACCTTTTCTCATGAGAATACACACAGGAAGGAGACTGACGGAACACACAGGAAGGAGACTGACGGAAAGACCGACAGAAGACAAAGGATATAATCTCATATGGATGACCTGCTAGTGATGCATCAGACTCTAAGTATGCCCCACTGGAGGTAAAATCTGTAAATGAATGCTCACCTGATATTATATAATGCATGTAGGCAACATCACCATAGAGACAGGGAAGTACTCTAAGACTTGCTAATGTACAGTATGCAGACATTACATCAGGAACACGTCCTGACAGTTATCTTTTCAATTATCTGGTTTTTCTAAGTTCTTTCAGAGCTAGAGGTGAATATTCATGAATATGGAAAAAAAGAATCCCTCATTGCAAGCTGCCAATGTCATTGATCCCTGCCACTTGAACAAAGTGGGTGATCCTTTGGCCTTTTCACTCACTGTGCAACGATCGGGGGCCCTGGCAGTCTTATCGATCCTTGAATTCCACCTGACTGCCTATGGGAGGACGTGTATGAAGGCCAGACCCTGATTCTCTTAATCGGACACTCTATCAATGAGAATTTTCTCACATACCTGTCTCTCTCTGGCCCAAAGTCCGGCTCCTACCACCTTTGCATGGACCTGAAATGGTAGCTAATCGTACAATGACAGAATAAACATTGTAGCAAGGGACAGAGGGAAGTAGCTAGAATCATTCTCGTAGGAGATATGAATCTTCCGAGAGACAAATGGCACAAACAAAAGTACCGTATCTTTGGAAAAATACCACAATGGATCAAATGCAAGACCTGTAAGCAGTGATGTTAGAAAACTGAACCAAAGTATCTTGCTGAATTCATTGCACAACATCACTGGTTAGGCTCTGTGTTCCCGCAAGAAGCCAAATGATTGCGAGCCAGCCCTCGTGAGGATGCCCAGGCACGGTATGGAGCGTTTTCCGATTATTTCAAAGCCTCTGTACTAGGTTCAGCTTAGTCGGTAACACTTTACTTGAGAGAGCGTAAGGAACTTAGCAACTCAAATCACTACTCAAGTACAAATCATGAACTAATATAGTTCCTGCATGAACTACAAGAACCGGTATGATTGATTCATGATGAATGAACATGGGATCAGTATGTAACTAACACTTAGTTTCTGGTTAATTAATGCATTAAGTAAGACTTCACATTATTTGTGCCCATTTGTGTTACTGCTTAGTCTGCAGATTTATAAGTGTAACATTCCCTAAAATCCTAAAAGCGTATCCACGACATCGAAACATTTCCCCTGTGCTTGTTAATAAAGCTGGGAAAACTGACATTTCTAAATTGCCCATATTACATGATGGCTAGAATCTGTGTGACCCTTGACCCCCCGCCCCCAACTAAACATTCTAGTATTAGGGTAAACTTATAAGCCTGCAGCTTCTTGTAAAGCAGAGGTCACAGATTATTATGGTGTTCATGGCATACAGTTAGTCTCACACTGTTTCTTGTATTGCCTAGATGGTCCTGAATGCTTGGCTTATGCTTATGAATGCTTGTTTTTTAACGATATATCTTCTTAATTGCAGAATATCGTCTTGTTTCTGCAGGAATGTCGCGCATGGTGTCAGAAGTGCTGAGAGACTTCAAGAAATGGCACAAATTTCAAATAACGGATGTGATTTCTGAATTACGTTAGTGATGCAAAAATGCCAAAGGAAACAAATTGCTATGCAGCCAGCGGATAGAGCTTTGTGTTTTACTGCATGCAGCTGTGATAAGCTTCCAGTCATCCTGGGAACAGGATGGTTTCCAGCAGAGACTCACCATTTATAACTTTTTAAGCATGACGTTCAGGATAGATCATATTAAAGTTCGATTTCATGTTTTCACAGTGTTACTTCTAGCTGACGCACATATACACAATACACTGCCTCATCCCTTATGCTACGTCATGCGATCAGCAGCTGGGTGAAGGCAGCTCAACTGGGCCTTGAAACTCTAGAATATGCAGCACACGGTGCCATCTGAGGTAGAGGGAAGGCATGTTACATGTTTATGTTGGGCTGACGGCACCACAGGGAATATTAGTTGGTGAAAATGGATGGCATTGTTTTACTGGGGAGCATAACGCCTGTACAGAGCATTTACTCTTATCCCAATGCATGGAAGGTGAGTCAGGAGAAACATACAGAGATGCACAGATTGTGGACAGAAATGTTTAACTGTTAAATAATTTAGAGAGTTTCCCATGTTCTTATGTTTGCGTCTGTCTCTATGTTGTATGTCTTCAGTTGTATTCATTTGCAGGTCTACCTAATAAACTGGCTACTGATTATATATTTTTACTTGCAAATATTGTATATTACACATATATTATTCTTAATAAAGACTAATACCTAAAAGCAACCACAAAGTAATTTTTAAACCCTTCAATCCACCCATTAATGAAAATGCATACACTCATGTGGTGTGTAGATGAATTTAACTTAATAATGGTTTTCAATAAACAGTTATAATTGTTTCAGTAATAAAATTATTTACTGCCACTTGCGTAAAAAAAAAATTATTTAATGGATCAATTATTTGCAGATTGCAAGTGACACGCAATTATTCAGAATTTGCTTAATATGATGGCAAAAGAAATGTGGAGTTTCAAAGAAAATTTAAGTTTTAGGAATTGCGTATTTCGTACCAGGCTGTAACCTTTAACACTATTCTTCTCATCAGTGCTTTGCATTTGGGAGATTTTTAAGGAATGTGATTAAAAATGATAAGTACAGATTCTTTGGTGTCCATATCACAGTAGAATAAACCACAGTCCCGGTGGGGGGGGGGGAAATTCCATGGGCTCAGATTACATATCGGTCACGATCCCTCCATTTATGTATCGTAACTTATCTTTCCTGCCTCACGCCTACATCTGATGGGACATGCTTTACTTGTTATTGACCACATAGTGTTTTGTTTTTATAAATATTTCCTCAGCAATGGAAAGGCCAGCGTGCCACAGTTTGCACTTTTTTCAGAACTCACTTCTTAAAGTGACAGTTCACATATACCTTATTAAAAAGTTACCTTATATTCATTTAATCTGATTCATGGTAATACCGGCCTGTTGATAATTAGGCTGCTGTTTATTTGTGATTTCTGGATGTTTAGAGGATGAAGTTACTTTATACTTCACTAGATTTTCTTCCTTATTTTGACCCACTTCATTCTTTTAATGCAATACAAACATAGATAACGAATTAGTTACAGCAAAGGTGCATGGTCTTTATTACCATTTTGCTGGTACAAAATAGCAGGGAAGAAAACCAGGCCCTGCATTTTCTAATCTGACCGACTTCACTGCCAAAGGTACTCCTCAAAGATCACACTGTTTAGACTTACTATCACCTTTTTCCATTCAGTAACGTTTTTCATTCCAGAAAATACTGGAAACTCTGAATTCATTCCCCAGTCACCCAGTTCCTCATTTTCCTAAGGTATTCAACCTGTCTGACTTATCACCTAGAGCTAGCTCCTTTCCCTTAGGGCAGGTAATTGTTTTTGGTCGAACCTTTCAGGAAGTCTGAACCACCCATGCTATATGTAATATATGAACAATATATACAGCTCCAGTACTTGCGATAATTAGCAAAAACACCAGGAGACAGCTGCCCCCGCGACTCGACCTCGGATAATGGATGATGGATGGATGGATAGATGGACCAGGAACTGTTAATGCTGGCCATCTAAATTCCCCCACATTTTTCCCTTCGTATGAATAATATAGGAAAAGATTATGTGCTTAAAATATTATACTTTGATTTAAAGCATACAACCGGCATATAATAGGCCCTGCGACAGAAATTATATTATGGACGTAGAATGTCTGACAAGGGGCTTGTAATTTTTTTGCCTTACCTAATTAGCGAAGATGGGGAAAAAAAAACATTGAAATCTTTTGACATTTAAGTGAACATTTGGACCCCGTTTCACCCTGAAATGTTTCCTCACGCTTGAATGGCTCCTGAAACATAAGACCACTGCCGCGGAAGGGAGAATGCAGACTTTAAACTCTACCGAATGCAATTACGTCTGACCTTTGAATGCACTCTTCTTGAAGGAGTTACCTTTTAATGCTTTCCTTTATTTGGCTAACGATAAAAATCAAACGGTTAGTCTGCGCTTCAGCTTTCGACCACCGTAGAGTTCAATAATGCAATAATTACTATCCATTTTGAAAAGAATACGGAAAAAAAAGACAGAGCAATCAGGCTTCCAATGAAATTTTCTAATAATCTCTTCATTCCCTTTTTACATGAACCATTAATAATCTTACGGCTAAATTGGACCTAATTAAAGGGAAGCATAAGTGGCACCATTAATGCCAGTCTCTGAGGACTAAATGGGCTAACAGAAAAAGGTTCTCCATGAAGATGACCTTTAAGGTATCAATGCATTAAATTATTTTCACATCTGTAACAAAAATAATACATTGTAGTAAATCGCCAATAAAAATAACAATTTTTACTTACATTTCTTGTACTTAGGGAGGAATACTGTGACTGAAAATGACTTGATAATTAAAATAAGCTATATGTGTAAAAAAAAAAATCCTCGAATAATGAATATGCATACTGGAGTTATAGGACATGCAGATCATTAAATGAATGTCTATTGTCTATTTTTAAATACACAGTGTTTTGACTTAGTGTCGTTTAGTTAGTCTGACCATCCAGCCATACCAGTTTACATGATCTGTGTTAGTGACCATTTAAATTTGGACATTCCTTTAAGTACTGCTAGCACACATTTTTGTTTTCTTAATCTTAGCTGCATCTAAAACTAAATAACTAAATAAAAATGACGTAGACCCACTAGGCATTTCTAACTAGATTATGGATTTCAAAGCATCTGACCATGTTAACTCTTAATGAAAGGGTTAAATTAGCTAATTAGAAACAGTGAGATTATTTCACATCCCTGTAAACAGCATCTTCCAGTTAATTAGATATAACTGGTGGGATAAAACTGGAAATCACTTCAGGTGACTTTTGGTAACTTTTCTTGAATGTCTTCGGAATTCCATGCAGGGAAGGACTTGACAGGTTCTCTTTGGGGAAATGAGTGACATTCCAAGGTGAAAATTTTTAAAGGAGAATTCTTTGGGGACTAAAAAAAGAAAATGGGGTGGGGGGGGGGGCTAGGAAAACATAGTGCAAAGCTATTTAGCTGCTGGTTTAGCCAGCTGTCTGAAAATTCATTCAAATTGCATTCATTTCCTACTTTATTTTCAAAATATCTTATAAGTTTGGAGCATCTGTTGCCTAGTAAGATCGACCTTGCTTGTGAAATTAGGGTTCAGATTTTCAGGCCAGTCTTCCCGCACTGCATTGGTGCTCTTGCGGTTGTCAGTGAGCTAGGGGAGCACATTTTAGCAGCGTTAATGTGTAGGAATGCCGATGGTGCACCAGCTACACCATACCTCGCTGATATAGTGAGGCTATACTGACACAGTGGTATATCACGCGAGACACAACGCACCGATTAAACAGCTTTTTTAATTTTAATCAAGGGATACGAGTAGCTTGGAATGGGTGAAGTAGATGTTACACAGCTCCAGGCGATTCATCTCCATTGCAACATTTTTGAGTTTAATTCCTGTGTATGTTTATAGCTGGACATGCACATGTGTGTTTCATTAGGTTCTGTATTTAACTTTTTACAGTGTTACTTAGCTAAAGGGCCAGTTAAGTTCCCGCTAAGCAAAGCTTTTGGTTTTATTCTGCAGGAAATTGGCCAAATGCTTTATATACTAATTTATTGTTTATTTTATGGAATTTACTGTAAAAATGGAAGTTCGTTATCTTTATTAAACCCTGCTAACGTAGGGCATTTCTGAAATCCTAGTGTTTTGTCAAAGAAAGACCTTGCCCAACATCTAATATCCAATTAGTCAGTCACTGAAAAATGCTACAACCTTATTTCAGGAGTCGAAACATCAGATTCCTATTTTGCTGTGAAACCAGGTCAAGGGAGAGTGGATTCGGTATGGCGACGACGGGAAATAAGACACCCAAGGCATGACATAAAACATACTGGCACGTGACATGAAAACTACAGCTGCAAGTGTGGATGCAGTAAATGAAGTAAGACATACGGTGTAGCTATTTCAGCAACTCTGTCGATGAAATAAAATACACTAAAATACACAATTGTGCGAACACCTATTACTCCACGAACGTTGGCGGTAATGTCTATAAACAATCAAAGAATGTTACAAATATCACACATTGGATGATTAAATAAGTAACTGCAGCAACATGATAAAAATTGGGAGTGTTTCTGCAATTTTGTCCACTAGTGCAGAGGCAGCATAAAGTGCATTATACAGTGTGCGCATTAGCACTTTCTAATATGGATGCTAAAACAATACACACAGCCAGCCTTGGCTCCTACCTCCCACCTCTCCTAACAAGATGTGGTACAAATAAGATTAGTTTAATCCAAAGCTGTACACATGAACTCTGCACTTTCCAGTTCACACAGTAGCAATGTGGCATTAGGCAATGATATGTAACACACTGATATGTTTCTTGAGTTATAATACCAACACAGCCCAGAGACACTGGGCTAGATTGTCCTGAGCTATATAAACACGTATAGCATACAGGCTTCTGGGCTCAATTTCGCACCAAACGAGGAATGACCTTGTGTTTTTACACTATGCCTTGGAGATCATTTAACTAATAGGTGCCTACTGTTAATGAATAAGCATATTAATGCATGAAGGAATACTATGTTATGGGAAATATTTTTTAAATTTGGTTTGTCCATTAGGTCACCAGCAGAGTATGATGCAGAATGACTAATAAAATTATTGCAAATGATTGTCACTATGGAATTATTTTGCAAGTCTGCTTTAAAGCATCGGTTTAGCAAGAAATGATTAGCGCTTAAACAATACTCCGGTGTTGAGCGTGGTGGGTGGTACTCCCTCGCCATTCAGGGGACATTGTGCTAAATGAACTGAAAAGTCCCCATTCGTTCCAACTCTTTCCACAGCAGTCATTTATCTCTCGTGACACAGCCGCTAGCAGCCCGGCAGCAACAGACAAATCTACACGCCATTCACGGCATACACGGCAAGGCCTTATGCAAATAGTGCAGCATAACAGAGAATTTATGGCTGTTTGTTGTTTTACATTTAAATTTAAGTTTGTAAAGGTTGCATGCGTGATTCAATGACATTATTATTACTACAGAATAGTGCACATTCTGCTTGTGCATGGATACAATAAGCAAAATATTTTAACACACAGACACATTGTAACATTTCATTGTTTAAATCGATCATAATCCAGTCTTTGATGTCCCCTGCCTTATGGTCAGGGTTTAAATACAGACAAGCCGGCTGATGTTCTTTCCATCAGCTTTAATGTTCATTTTTATTAATTGCTCTGACTAGACATTAATTTATCAAGTGGATGAGATATTCCTACACGATAGCTTGATTTCTGTCGCGTGTTTTTGTATTTTGACATTTCACACGTACCGTACCGATGCCAAAACTTCACTTACTAGCTAGACTCTGCTGGAGGTACGACTTGTGTAAGAAGAAATCACTAAATAACATGATATTTTTAAGTATCACTTTACTTGAGGGGGCACAAATAATGTAGTATTATGTTATTACTTGATTATTAATTCACCACAAACCAAGTCTTAGTTACATACTAAACCTATGTTCATCCATTATTAATGAATCATGACATATCTTTCATCTCAAGGAACTGCTTAATTTGTTACTATATCTGTTACTTTTGAAAACCTTTGTGAGCTACTGAAGGAACAAGTAATGAATAACACAAGTGAAATACTCATTTCAGAAAACAAAATTTGGTCATCATTAATGAATCATGATGCCTCTATCTCAAGTAGCTACTATATTTGTTCATGATTTGTACTTCATTAGTAACTGAGTTACTACTAAGTATTTGAGCCCCCTCAAGTAATGTATTACCTTTGATGTCTCATTTACATGTCATATTTTTAAAGAATCAAGTACTATTTACCCAAACGATGTGTGGAATAACAACATCAAGTAAAAATATCATTTTGATACATTTATTTTGAATTGCCGAGGACCCCCCTCCCCCATTAAATACAACATCTGGTTTTACAGCGCCTGGCTCCCAGCTCCCTACCAGACAGTCCACATTTTTGCTCCCTCCCAGCTCCCTGTCAGACAGTACGCAGTTTTGTGGAGCTGGAATGGAGTAAAAACGTGGACTGTCTGTGGGTCCCCGAGGCCCGGATTGGGATACACTGCCATATGGGGCCAGCGGCTCGCGTCAGAGTCAGTTAGGCTGAAGGCTAACCCCCTGGCCCGTACATTTTGGTCCACCTAAATTAGCCTGACAGCACAGATGCCTTGATGGAAAGCCTTAAGTCAACTGGATTCCAATGTTCTTTTTTGGATGCCACCTTCACACTGGAAGTTAAATATGTCAAAATATAACTGGACAATTTCTTTATAACAGCTTACAGGCAACCGGGGCTTGGAAATGTCTTCATTAAAAAGTCATCTTCAGGCTGATACATGCAGAATATATTAGCATAAGCATTATAAATGGATGACAACTTGTTCCTGTAAATATTTCTAAAACTGATAAGCTGTTGCAGATATTGAAATGAAAATCATATAACCGATATGTTTACATGGAGGTCTTGATTTTAAAATCCCAGGCAATTCCAATGAATGGTAAACTGGAATTAGTTCTTAAAATTCCATAAAAGTCCGGTGTGGTATTTATCATGCTAAGTTCGCAATGTTTACTCTATTCTGTCTTGTACACTTGTGTAATTTCTGCATAATGGTGTTATGGATTCAGAGATTTTCGTAGCATTGAAATCCCAAGTTAAATGAGGCTAAATAATGGTTTTACAACCAATTTATCCTTCCTCTCTAATAATTACCCTCACAATGTCACATGTACAGGTTCAATAAATGGGTGTAATTATGCTCTACAATAAACTGTTGTGTATAATTATAGATAAACCAATCAAATGACCACACTGTTAATCCTGTCTTGTTACCATTTTAATTGTTACTTCTTTTAAAAATCAGAAAACAATAATGTTTTTATATACATCCATCCATCCATGTTCTAGAACCGCTTATTCCATTTCGGGTCGCGGGGTGTCCGGAGCCTATCCCGGAGGCTGCGGGCGCAAGGCAGGGA
>JAAGVU020000049.1:3033923-3048336 GCA_011763525.2 Mormyrus iriodes
GGAACCCGGGCAGAGACATGAACCCCGATCCCAGAGGTGTGAGGCAACAGTGCTAACCACTGCACCACCATGCCACCGCCACATATTTCATATTCTAGGTTTAATTAAAAACAATATATTCTGTTCCATAGTACTGGTATATACATTGCATTCTCCTGCAGAGTTCTGATCGAAAACAGATATGTTACAATTACGTTAATGTGTACTTTAATACTTTTGTCTGATTACATCAGCATCCAGTCCATCTTATGCTTTATCGCAATCCTGTGTCCTGGGATAGTCTCCAAGCTCACTATGGCTCTGTACGAGATAACGGTTATGAAAGATGGATAATTTTCATTCAAGACATACTATGCATAATAAAGATAATACAATAATCATTACACACTCGATCTCATATGTACACGTCACAGTATCAGTGAACTATGAACACAACTTTTAATATATTTGTCTCTATTTTAACTGTTTTTCTCGTTATGGTATATGGCCTCAAGAAATAAAGTTAATCATATCAAGGGAAGTGACCAACAGAAGTGGTCAACATCTCAATTTTCTCAAGTTTTAGACTCTTCGAAATAGTCCCCTTCTGCTTCGATGACAGCATTGCAGACTCTCAGCATTCTCTCAACCAGCTTCCAGATGTAGCCACCTGGAATGCTTCTCCAACAGTCCTGAAGGAGTTTTCACAAGTTCTGGGTACAAGTTGGCTTCCTTGCTCTTACTCTTCATTCCAACTCATCCCAAACCAGTTTTGTAGGGTTGAGGTCGGGCCAGGTCATCTGTCACAGCACTCTATCTTGTTCCATCTTCACTTACTACATAACCTTCAGGTGAGCTTAGGGTCGTTATCTTGTTGAAAAACAAATGACAGATAGGTGTGTCCAGACTTCTGACTGGTACTCTACATATTCACACACGGACATTATTTTTCCTCCTCTCTAGTGGAAGATTTTCAGAAACAGTATCTACCCTCAAGCCACAAAGCTACTCACCGGCTGCTAACAGCAGGACATTAGGGCCCCATAGAAAAAACTGCTGCTCATTTATACACTCTGTTTATCATCATCTGTTATGTTGTGTTATGTGCTCCCTTTGTTATTTCAGAACTTGAACTTGATCTTGGACTTGAACTTAACAGTATTCATTTAGTACTTATATTTTACTGTATGGATTCATGTTAGATCTTTCCGAGATGCGAGGACGGGGTAATTTGTCACTGTACATTGAAATGAGCCGTCGCATATTCCTAGCCATCGCCGAGACGATGGCCTGTGAAGCGAAAAGGCTGTGAACATTAGAAAATATTAACTCATCTATAATTGCCTTTGTGACTAAAAGCCCTGAAATTCATTTGCATACCGTCTTTTCCAGTGCCCATCAGTAGCCGGGCGGGGAGGCGTGCAGACTACACCTTCCACATCCACTGATGACTGTGCAGCCATGGTGCTTTTCCAGGAAGACAGCACCTTCTGCTGAAATCGTATTTTTCAGCCAGACAGCCTGTTCTTAAGTTTATGAGATGTGTTCAGGATAGTGAGCTATTCTCGGGAGTTAGCCTCGAACCGAAATGTGATTGCATAGGATTGGAATCCCGTACAACTGATGAATGATTTGTAAATCTGGTGGCAGGTTCACCACAAAGTGGTGGTGCCACTAAAATATTTGGAACATAATTGGATTCATATGGGGTTAGAGGCCCAATTTGATATGCTTTGATGGGGTCCAAATTCTCTGGCAACACCCCTGCTCATGACCACACATAGGACAAGTGGGTATGAAAAATGAATGAATGAATGAATGAATGAATGAATGATAGGATTGGATGTGGGGCACTGGGGGATTATGTGTTAAAAAAGCTGAACTTTCACAGGACAGAACATCATGGGTGGCATTGCTCTTCGGACAGGTCAATATGGCATCTGCCATACATGTACAAAACATGTGCGTTCATGTGAGCACATGATATGGAGATTCATGCAAGTGTATGTTGGGCACATTCAACAAGAGGGACAAGCAGGCAGTCGCATTTAGAATCCCCCCTCTCTCTCTCTCTCTCTCTCTCACACACACACACACCCTCTCTCAGTCTCTCATTCTCACTCACATTCTCGCTCTCATTTTCTGTTGCTCTCACTCACAGTCTCTCATTCTCTCTCGTTCTTACTTTCTCACATTCTCTTTTTCTCGTTCTCTCCCATTCTGTCTTATTCTCTCATTCAGTCTCTCGCTCCTTCATTCTCTCTCACATTCTCTTTTTCTCATTCTCTCTCTCACATTCTGTCTTGTTCTCCTTCATTCAGTCTCTCGTTCTCACTCATTCTCTCTCTCATTCTCTCACATTCTGTCACATTCAGTCTCTCATTCTCTCTCATTCTCTCTCTCTCTGGTCGCAAGCCCCTCAATAAATATGCAGACACATGGTTGGAGTAATTAAGAGTCTCGGCAGAGTGGGACAGTAATACTTGTGCACCTCTCCTGCAAGGCTGCCCATTAGGAGCAGAGTTCCTGCAATGAAGATGTGGAGACTCTCTCTGCTGCACCCTCATTAACCCAGCTGCACGCACCATTTTCTCAAACTGAAACTTCAATTAAACTAATCCCGCCTGTGGACTGGACATTTCATATTTCCCCGCGTGCAGCTGGCAAAATAAACCACGGCACCATTCTGCATCACAGGACCAGAGCATCATGGAAGTAGATTCCTATACCACTGCAAGGATGGATGGATGTATTAATCTCGATGGATGGATGGATGGATACCTTTAAAGTGATGATAAATGCCATTGGCATCTTTGTGGTCCTAACTGTTCAAACATTGTAATAGTTATAACTTTGTTTAAATGCACTCATGTGAATTGCATGCCGTGTTCAGTGATGCGGGAATCTCTGGAACGATGATCCTGCAAGATCTGAGCCAAGTGCTTCATACCATAGCTCCCCACGCTTGTCATTTCACAGGCTATCGATCCTGCTCCCTTCCCTTCATTATAAATCGATTATCGTGGCGACTGGCCTGACAGCCGCCGTGAACGTGGTCCTCCGCCGCTGACGAAATGCGATTGAATTTGGAATTGGGAGGAGATAATTGAATTTCTCACTGTGTCAGCAGTTTTGTATGGCGAAATCATATTGCATGTTCCCTCAATGACAATCTTTTGAGTTTCCAAGCGTATCAGTCAATTTTGGAGGGACCATAACTGCAGTGTTCATAAGGGCACTCAAGGCCGTGCTGTGTATGTTTAGGTGAACTTTGTAATGTAAACACCGCTCTAACTTCAAGTTCTGGCTTTTCTAACATAGCCCTACTCGTTTTCATATCATCACTGAATATTATATCAGGTCACACACTTTATTGCCACAAGTATGGTAAGTGCATTGCAATACGATACATCTTCGCAGCACAGAATGCCCTACAACAGAATATCTTTGCAGGAAACAGATGTCTCTCTCCCTACGACAGAGAATCCAAGACCTCTAAAATAAAACTTCCTCCTGCAGTCAAAGTGATTCAAGAGGGGAAATGCATCTGTTGGAAGTAAATATCCAGTGAGAAAACAGCAGGAATGGCGTGTTCCTCAGTGCCTCAAAGAGAAAAAAAGTACAAATGTTAATGACACACACACTCATACACACACACATTTGTATTCGTATCTTTGTGGGGACCATCCATTCATTTCTATGGGAAAACCTTCAACACTGACAACCTTAACCGCTACCCAGCCCTGGCCTTAAGCATAAGCAACCAAACAAAACATTTGTAGTTTTTTGATTGCATTCACAGATTTTTATAAAATTGAGTCTATTTAAGTTAATTTACGTGGGCATCGAAAAAATGGTCCCTACGATGTAATCTATACATGACCCCCCCCCCCCCCCACACACACACACACACACACACACGCGCATGCACACGCACACCACTTGAAATATAACAAGCTGTTAATCACACACAAGGTAACTGTACACACCAAATCAGGTGTTAGTTAAATACCACCAGTCAAAAACCACCACTCACCAATTTTACAATAATAAAAAAAGATTACATTAATTTTGCATACAGAATTTGTGATCCTTTACTAAAGAAAACCATCCATGACTGCTTACCCAGTTGAGAGACAGGGAGAGCCTGGAACCTATCCCAGGAAGCAGAGGGTGCTGGGCAGGGGACGCCCTGGATGGGATGCCAGTCCATCGCATGGCACACACTCACACACCATGGGTGATTTAGGCACATCAATTTACCAAAGTGCATGCTTTTGGACTATGGGACGAAGCCGAGGGAAATGGGGAGAACATGCAAGCTACACAGACGGAGGGCTAGGGGCGGGAATTAAGTCCGCAGCACCCCAGGGTGTGAGGTCACGGTGCTACGCGGTCAACCTCCATAGCCCGTCTTACACCCCAAATTAACTAAAGTGACTTCATTTCGGGGACTGTCATATCTGTCAGACATTGATGTAGAGATCCACAGATTTCCAAAGGGATGTTTCTGAGCGTGACGGGATGAAGCGAAGTGAGCAGAGACACGCGTGCGGCAGATGGCCTCCCCGTAGTGACCGGCAGTGAGGGCCAGCGCCGTGGTGACAGGGCACCGATGCTGAGTGACACTGACCTTCACGGCGACTCCCCGTGCATCACAAAGCTGCCCTTGCCAAAGCGCTGATGCATGTATTCAGATTAACTTAAGGGAATAAGGAACATTAAACGACGAGGGCCCTGATGTATGTCCGCTAGGAGATCGAATAAAGTCAGCAAAACGTGACATTGCACAATGAATCTTGGGCCCACAGGAAGTCACTGGGATAGAGGGAACGACCCAATTACCCGTTCAGGTTCATGTCGACCCATACTCATATAGACCTATTTGTCGGTCTCGCGTCAATCAGCTGCCAAATAAAACACAAATGACACACTGTCATCGGTTATCTTCTATTTAACAGGAGTGTAATTAATGATAACAATTACCAGCAGCTTCCCTTTGACTTGTGCAGAAAAGCTTGGGGTACAATTATATCCGAGGGTGTAATTTTCAATGCACTGTACTCAAGTCAGCTGGATTTATTTTTATGTTCCTCCCTGCCCCCAAGTGCTTATGCTAAGACGACCTGGAAGTCCTCCAGTCAATCTTTTATTAGCTTAGTGATTTGTGTGCATCTTGCATCCCTCAGGCTGGTAGGCGGGGCGGCTCAGTGGGCGTCCGTCTGGTCATTTTGTGTCTGTGGATCTCACCTGCAATGGAATATTTGATACATAGACACCATAACAGGTTTATAATCACTTGTAAATGCAAAGACCATGTGTAATTTGTAGTTGAGTGTATACTAGCTTGCAACCTATAGATCATACCTCTAAGACTCGTGATCAATGAGAAGGCTTTATTTCTTAATCAAATAAGCAATACTTATATTTATAGCGTGTACCACGGTATAACACGGCGTAAAACGTGTAAACTGATTGAGCTGCATTGGATTTCTCCTGTAAGGAACTCTTAAATCAGCCACCTAAAAGATATACAACACTTTATCGACTTCTGTGTCAAACAGCAGCCGTAAATTTATCTCTACACTAAATATTTTATACGATTTGCCTAGAGTGTAAATGTCTTTAAAAAAGTCAGCAAGTTCAGCATGTACAAGTCATAGCATTAACTGATGTGTCCTTCATAGAGTCCGTTCGTACAGACTCTTTGTTTTAGTTTCAAGACAACACAAATCATTTAAAACACTCAAATATTAAGTAATATCAGAAACACAAAGAAAAATGCTACATTTGTAGCATGCATCAGCGCTTTGGCAAGGGCAGCTTTGCGATGCACGGGGAGTCGCCGTGAAGGTCAGCAGCTGGTATTATATAATAAATGAACACTGTTAAAATAAATAAAATATAGTACAATAAATAAATCTTTACATTTTGGTTGGTAACAACTTCAGTTGGCCAATTCCTAGCAGGCTGTTAGCTTCTCATCAGATATTCATACAGTATCTATTAAACCCAGAAGGGTGAGGATACTGTTAACATTACTAATGCCCTACAAAGGGATACATTAACATACACATAGCAGATGGGTTATATATCACAGTAGAGTACAAAGGTAGAATAAAGTCAGAATGTCCACCAACATTTCTTTTGGCCAGCGAAAAACTATCGTCCACGCTAAAGGCTTCTATTAGCTGCAGAGTTTATAAAATCAGATCACTAACCCCAAAAAACATCCAACTAGGAAAACAGAAAACCTTCAGCTTAAACGTCGAAATCCAAAACATAACCCAGGTTACATCCATTGAGGCTTAAGGCAAAAATACAACAGTATTGGTCTCACACGCTCACAGCTGGTTCACACTTAGGATACCCTCCAGGCCAGATGTCAGACAAAATACAGTTTCCCAATATTGACAATATTTCCCAGAAGACTCACAATCCCACTCTGCTCCCTTTGTTCGTCCTCCATATTCCAAATAGAATAAAAAAAAAACAATGTTCTCACTTCTACCTCTCCAGCACGGGGCACTATTGAGTAAACAGGGTGAAATACCTCATAGCTAAAGTGACAGACACACTCTGACACTTACACACACACACAAAATAAAATTAATGAACCTAGATAACACAGGCAATGTTTTCTATCATTATTCTACAGTGACCCTGAAACAATGTTAATGTTTACCGTAACATTTTCACACAGTCATTTTGAAAGGGTAAAAAAAAGGAAGAATTCTTGCTAATTTGATAGATTGAAATAAATGTAATTCTCAAAGAATTACATGTCATTAAATACATGGTCAAATTGAAATATCTTTAAATATCATAGCTGTACATATGGAAGTTCAAGACAGACGTGTATCAATTATTTTGTAGTATATTGATATTTTAATACGGCTGTCTAGGTTAATTTATGGACTGTCATTACCCATAGTGATTTTTATTGATAATGTTCATCTGCTGCTGTGGAGAGGGGCTTTACAATGTCCAGGAATGTCTCTGACCCCCGCTAAAAGAGCACTGGATATTCACGCTGATGACACGCAATTGGACAGACAGATGTTTAAGTCCATACCCGAATCTCGGAGTAGCCGCATTTACCTGTGGTTTCTCTTTACCCCTCAGTGCCAGCTTCTGCTACGCTACGGTCTGCATACATGCCAATCTGCTACACTGCCAACATAAACTCCAGAAAGACACATCCAGAATAAAAATGGACATTCTCAGATGCGAGTGGTATTTCGAAAATGTTAAACGGACCTAAATAAAACTGGGTAAATAGACAGGAATTTATATTTAGAAAAAAATTCAGATTCAGCCTGAACCCAATGCACCCGCGAGGGAGGGAACAGGGATGCAAGGTTTCAATGCGATGGATGTTGTGCTTCGTTCTGTGTGTAATGCGCCACTGTTTAGAAGTTGTAGGCCCACCTCAGAAATGAGCTTTTTAGAACATGCCCGTAGCTGACCTTAGAACAGTCAGGCAGCTAGCTGCATAATTTTTATTCTGTTATTGCACAAAGGGGCAAGTGTACAGTAAAACGTTATAAAGTTATGTGGCATTTGCTCATTACATTCTTTCGTGAAATCGTTCGTAGAGTAACACGAAGGAAAAGACACCAATGTGCAGTTATATTCACCCTCTGTCGTTTCAGATTTTTTGTATACCAGCTAGGACAGAGTGTTTAATTTTTACATATGAAACAGAGACGCCAGAAACTGGGACCGGGTTCTCAAAAACACAAGAGATTTCACGTGTCTGATCAAAGCTAAATTCACAAACAACCTTGTAGAGCAACTTCGCGACCAAGGGTTACTGTGTTGCTGATTATAACAGAGCCGATTTATTTAAGACAGAGTAAGTAGGGATAGGCACGCTGGCTAAATCGCAACAACAAACAAACAGTAGAGGTAAACAAAAGCAAGAAATTATTCACGGGTATAGGCTTGGAAACTGTCCTAAATAACGCCACTACTTTTCAGGAATTACGGCATAGAGAGTGTCTTTTAAAGTGGGGCTTTTGATTTTTGTGGTGAAACTACGAGGATGAAAGGAATGGTAGAAAAACAGAGCAGGAGGTGAACATTGTACTGGGACGGGGCAGGGTGGACAAGGCCATATTGTTCTACCGGGACCTATAAAAAAGATCTCTGAGATTTTTGCTATTAGGGTTTTTCCTTACAAGGCCTGATAACAGTATCTGGTTTAAACGTGAAACCAGTAGCCAGCCGTCAGGGGAACCAGATTCAGGAGCTCTCCAGTGTTATGGAACCAGAAGCTGTTCTTCAGTTTTCTTTACCTAATTTTCCAGTCATTTGATGACTTCATTTATTGTTAATGAATCTCCTCAGTGTGCCTGTATGTGTAAGGAACAACCACAGAGTAACAGTGATGGAAAGAGTACAATAATAATAATAATAAAAGACTAAATAAAGCCATAAAGACTATTATATCAAAAATTTGGGTACAGTACAATGGTTCTTTGTGACCCTTAGTGAACATTACGTGACTTCAGCAGTTTGTCAGCTCAAGGGACAGTACAGTATGTAGTCAGTCATATTTTTACCATATAGTAATAACTATAATAATAATTGCTATTATTATAAACACAACAACAATAATAATGATAACGATAATAATAATTACTATTTTTACTATTGTGACGTTATTATATTTCCTACTTACCTACAAATTTGACTTAAAGACAGACTTAGGGAACGGAACTCGCACGTATTTTGGGAACTACGTTACATGTCATAATGTTATATGTGTCATACGTCAGATTTTTTGTTACCAATATATTCTCATCAGTTTCGCAAATTTCCGAACACACCCAGCAGCAAAACCACATACTTATGAGGCAAATGAGAAGCGGAGGGATTTGCTGACAGTCATCGCAGCTCTATTCAGAGGGCTGTGTAGTGATAGCTCTGCTCTCAGTGACTGTCATGGAGCCACATCTGCCAGATGTACTGAGTGGGTTGGTTCCATCAGCACCGATTGGCCTTCTCAGGAGACCTTCGCCAGAGCCAGCATGTGTCGTCATACCTTTACTCTGTTTCACAGGTGTGATACTTAGAAGGTACTTCCGAAAAATCAAGTGTCTCCTTCATAGCGAGCTTCGACTGTTGGGCATGTGGTCAAAGAGTGATGTTTCTGTACCTTGACGAATTTTCCACCATGATGACAGTTCACACGTGTTTAACGCGGAGTACTCAACATGTATGTATGACACATGATCGCTAAAAAATGCCACCTGTCACTCGAGATAGAGAGACATGCTCAGCAGATACATTTCTCTCGTATGCTTTCTTGAACCTCAGTGCAGGAGCTACAGGGACCATAATTACGATAGATCAATTATAATATGCATCAGAGAATGGCGCATGGGGAGGCTTCTAAAAATGAGTAATCCAACCATCCTTGTAGCTGTGGTCAATGTTTAATCATGTCCCCAAGTTAATTAATGCTTAAGTTTATTGGCGCTAAAGTCTATAGCTTTGTGTCGTGTAAGACCGCACATCGATCAAGGGGAGCTGCTAGTTTTAGCATTTTTGTTCGTGTCCAATACGGATGGTGTTTTGGATCATTGTGGAACTCTCCATCCCTCCCACGCTTTGGAAATCATGTTTTGGTGTTTTCTTATTTTATGAAGATACGTCTGAATGCTTATTTTTACATATTTCGTCTTGTTCTCCTTCCTTTGCTTTAATAGCCTTGGTCAACTGACTGACAGGGGCCCTAAAAATTTCAAACGTAATTGGATTGATCTGGGTTGAGGGCCCAATAAAATATGCTTTCATGGGGCCCAAAATCTCTAACAGCACCCCTGCCGCTGAGCCACACACCACCCCCAAAAAACCATGCGCTGCGGTGATGTAAAATGCGGAAAAAACACACATTTCTAAACAGTGACAGGTTACATTGATTACGACATGTTAACTTTGGGCTCCCAAGTGCATCATGGGAAATGAATGCCAAAGTAATAATGAATACAGACCAATGTCTGACTTTCCTGTTCTCTTAAAGAGTGGAACGGACAGTGGAAGTTTCTAAATTCAATACTGATATGAGTAGCACTGCAGGTATGGAGTATTCTATTTCCCACGCAAATCCCTGCCAACAATAAATGAGAACGTATAGAATCTATAAAGAAATGAGGCAAAGATATACACATAATATTGGACTCATGCAGTAATGGCATCACAGAGGAAAAATACGACTCAATAAAACTCTAATTTTCTTTTGGCTACAGATTTTCCGTCCGACTTCAGCCACGTCGGTCTTTCAAGATCAATATGCAAGGAAAAAATAAGTGAAACTATGGTGCATAACACTGAGATTTTTTTATTAGAATTCATTTATAACAAATGGAACTTGTGTCAGCAAAGAACTGAATTTTCATACAGACTTCTTTCACCATCAATGTAACCTAAGTAAGAAAATAAAAAGCACTCCTTTCATTCTGAAAAAGACATTTACATATAATACTAATAAGAGGTAATTGATTCTTTTAACAAGCCATCTTTTTTGTTTGCTTTTTAATTGATTTTTGTACAGTTTCATTAAGTTCCGGCCTATGCATCCAGATGAGCTAGAGAGCGGAGGACACAGCGTTTATTTCGTGATGACACTCCAAGCATGAACGGTAAAGCCATGTGCGAAGACCTTATGACGGTACTTTCGTGTGCTGGAGTATCCTGCCGTCAGGACGATCGATGCTGTTCTTTTTTTGTCTTTTTCAATGTTTTTTTTTCTGTGTTATTTACAGACACATAAAGTGAGACGTTTTTTTTTTTAAACTCCTTACAGATGGGTTCAAGTAACATAATTGGGTTTAGAATCAATAGGGCAGTGCATAGTACAAAGATAAGGGAAGTGCGAGGCATCCTATGGGGCTGTCGGCGACGCGTTTTCATGCATATCGAAAAGGTGACAATGGAGGGGATGTGGGAGCTGATTCCCACCTCCCGAAGTGAACAGGCTATGAACAGAAATGGATTCTATGGTGAGACGACGCTAGGTGAGAGCACCTCAATCGTTGCAAGTATGGAATGGAGACAAGAAGCAAAAAAAAATAATTAAAAAAACAATCTGGTTGACCTGATGACTGGCAGAAAATGGTTTAGCTACTGAAAATGTCAAGGGAAAGAAAGCAACTGGAATGCACATCCAAAAAAGCCCCTAAAAACCAAAATAAAACGCACACAGATTTCTAAAGGAAGGCTCGGCGCTACGGAGACGGACACGACTTGCGTTTGAGTGCGTCTGATTGTCAGGCCTTCAAATGCTTGAACTCGCTCCAGCAAACCGTTCTCCGCGCTTAGCGAAATGATACTTAAATAACCACGTCCAAAGCGCATCGCCATTATCCCTAAATATACTTTTCACTAAATGAACGGACTGTTCTGGCCCGTGGTTTGAGCAGCCAGGAAAGTGCATTTCAATGATCGGCACCCCCGGCTGCTTCCTACACTGACCCTGACAAAAAACATCATCGCATGCATACCTGAAATGTCATTAATTCCTCCTCATAAGTGTGAACAGATCTTCAGGATGGTACCGAATCACAACGAAAAAAAAAAGTATGTAATCTCAACGTAACTGGGATTCAGGCTGGCAGAACCTACACGTTTCCTCGAAAGTCGTCCAATGCTCTAGAGTATCTCTGCAGCTGGGTTCCGTGAACTTTACAGGGGTGTTTAAACCGATTCACTCAGCCAAAGGAAAGACAAAGGTCTACACAGGATTACCACAATAGACTTACTTGCATATATAATTCCAAATAACATATAAAAAAAAAATACTTAGGTAATACTTAGGTAAAATTAAATATACATATAATACATAAAAATGTAAAGGAATTTATAAAAAGAGGCATTTAATATAAGGCACTCTAAATGTAAATCAAAACATTAATTTGATACTGTTTATTATATTTGAACATTTGTAAGTGGTCTCTTCGTTCTTGTCCCTATAACTTTGTAGGGTGGCATCTAGACTGGCTGTTCGACAAGGCAAATGTGGTCCTCTGCACAAAACACAGACCGGTCAAAGAGGCAAGAGCGCGTCAACGCACCCCGGAATCAGTTTCTGCGCCCTTTCGGGAATGAGTGTAGAATGACTAACAAGATAACTACATTTATCCTATATATAATACACCTATTTATTGCACAAGAAAAGATACACTGTATCAGAATACGTTTTGTCCTACTGATGTGCATTCCAGTGAAAAATCTCTTCATTTCCCCCAAAATACAGAAATCTCATTGTGGAAGCTATCAGAAAATATAAATATTTTTTCATCTCTCTTTATCTCTCCAACATATATTTGTATTTAGATATCATCATTATATATATATATGCTAATATATATTTATATATATGGGATCATAAACTGATTTGGCAAATTTCGTATATCGTCTCATTATGGAAGAACTAAGATAACTGGTAGCAGCAACTTCATACTTTGCTCATCCCTGTTGATTCCACGGAGCCCAAGTTAATCACATGGTTGTTATGGGCACTTGCATTTTTTTTACGAACAATAAAATAAAATAAGGTAAAATAAGAACCCCATAACCAAGTTACTATTTGGTAGTGTACAAGAAGCACTGCATAAAAGTGTGGTAAAAGTAAACAGGAAAGAAATTAAATAACAATAACAACAATAATCATAACAATGGGGAAAAGGAAAATTGCAACATTTCTCTGCTTGTGACACCTAAGAATGGTTGTCAGTCTTAGAGCTAAAAAAAAAAACACCTTATGTTTTCCAAGTAAATGTTGTGTTTAGTTTGTCTTTATTAAACGGTAATAACCTGATTTAAAAAAAAGAAATTAATTTTACACAGTTAAAAACAAAGCGCTGGTCAGCTGTATAATAAAATACTAAAAAACTACATCAGTGTTATTTGTTTTTAGCTTGTCTTTATATATTTCCAATTTCCAAATTGTTAGCAATAAACCATAAAATGGGAATTGTGTGTTATTCTGCAGTGCCTGCTTTTATCACAGAAAATGGTGTCCTTCTGAAATCAAATATATATCTATGTGCTGGGTGGTGGTGCTGACATATTAGCTATACAACTGGGGGGGTGACCTTCGGGACCTTTGTTGACCATTCACACTTCCCCATGTGGTGTGTGCTGTTAATGCTCAAGTCACTGACGATGTTCTTATTGGCTTTCAGGTTTATTCCAAGATGAATCCTTGAAACAACTGAAAGAATGAGGAAAAAAAAAATCTTCTATGTTTTCTGCTGTTAAAAACCAGGGTGATTTATCAAATGAGTCAGTTCTTGGTCCGCCTACAACATTGTATTTATTTTCGTTCATGTTTCACATCAGACGCTTAGCTTGGCATTAAGAAATACTTCTCAAAGCAAGTAGTTATGGCTCAGAAGAGGCTCTCCGTGTTTTAATGGGCCTGCCGTTTTTTTTTTTTCCTCACTATGGGTGGAAATATTATGTTGCATAGTGATCGAAACTTCCAAGGTATTCCAGTCCAGCTCTGTAGCAAAACTGGTACTGATCCTGAAAAAGAACAAAAAAGAGATACATCGTTTGAACAATGTGCAATGTTCATGCATCGGTTCAGGCTTGGATTGCCATTACACTATCTTTACCTTTTAGGTCTCAGTTTAATGCAGCGTGAAAGTGAAGACGTGCAGAATTTTGAGGTAGGGTAGTGCTCATATACCTAATTAGGAGCCGTGGTAAAAGTGGCAAAATAATCCAATAATGTTTGATGTAACAGTGTAGAAAGGGGTGTGGCCATAACATGTCATGTGACTGATTAGTTCCTGATCTGGTGTGTTGTGTTTTATTTCTGTCTTGCATTTCTATAATATTCGACCTGAAATGTCCCACCCTGCTGTAATGATGTTTCCCTGCTTAATGCCATGTGTGTTGTTTCACTTGCCCGTCCAATCAACGGGATTCTTACATTCAGTGTGAAGTACAAGTACCATTGAGGTTAGTCCCCCGGGGTCGAACTTATTACCTATTATAATCGAAAGGTAAAGATGGGTCCTCTAGAATGGCGTGGCATGTATGTCTATTGTGACCACGAAATCCATATCAGGGGGGACAGTATGATCTAGGACAGGGTTTGTAAACTACCATGTCAATTAAAAGGACCTGAATTTCACTTAAGCGCTGAGTTTTTGCTGTATGCTGATTGGTCAGTCTCCTATAATTATGCATGTGTCACGAAGTTAATGTGAAACAGCCGGATGAGTCTTTCAATCAAGAAAACTAACCAGTCAAAGTACAAGAAGAATTGAACTAATTAGCTAAGCACAGGAGCCTTTCCTGTTTTGAAGTAGTTTGTAAAACCTGAAGTAGCTCATAGTGTCCCCCCGACGCTTATTAGGCACTCACCCTAGTCTATTGGTAAACCAAAGCAGAATATAAAGTATAAAATAGAGAA
>JAAGVU020000049.1:3055341-3075670 GCA_011763525.2 Mormyrus iriodes
ACTTGAGGCCGAGGTTCGGTACTTGACAGGAGATGTAGCCGGCACTAAGTGAAGAGAACATGCAGCTGCTCATATTCTCTGCCCACATAAAGCCCTGGTACGGTACTGCACGCAGGTCGGATCTCGGCACAGTGCAGCTGAAGGTTTAACCTTAAGCACGATGTGAAGTGCGGGGTCTTAGCTTCCCTGCTCTAGGACCCCCAGCAAGGCTGGCCTGCAGGTCCCTTGGCTTCTCGTGAGGCTCCGGAAGCTCCATCTGCATACCTTCTCGACACACCCATACATATTCCGCACTCTGCAACTTATAAGAGAGCAGCTGATACCAATTAGCGCCATTAGCCATACACGCTTCACTGGAGACACACTGCCGCTCCAGTGAAGTCGAGGACCTTTTTGTCGTTTAGGATATTTCAGGCATTTATACGTGAGTTCAGCCTAGACTATTTTACGGTTTATATAGTTAACTGCGACTGTGGTTCTTCATTATTTTTTGTTGTCCCTTAACAGGACAGTCCTGTTTTCTGGAAAGCCCCAATGACTTCCTGACATATATACCACTGAAAGGATTCGGTCTGCTTGTATTTTTTTTCAAGAGTGAGATGTATCCACAGCTTTCCCTAGGTTGGGGCTAAAGGCTTGAATGAGAGTGATTCATTTCATTAAGTAGGCTTTTATTTTCTCCTATGAATCGGACGACTGTTCCGCGATGCGACGGACAAATGCGGTATTTAAATGAGGATGCAGTCCCAGGTCGCTCCCTGCCGCATGGCATTAAGGGACCAGTGTTTAAGTGCCGCAATTCCTAATATTATTAATATGCTATAATAAGCTATGGAGGAAAATTGACAGGCTATAAGGGGACCTGCTTGTGCGTTGACCATGTTCTTGATGTGTCTTACTCTTTGCAGCAAAAACTGAAAAAGACACAGTGTCACCTCTGAGCTTTCGGATCAGCCTGAAATACCAGAAAGTCCCTTTAGTACTAACGAGAGGTAAATGGCCATTAAAGATGGTCTCGTTCCCTGATTTGCACCTCCAAGTTCGTGACTTCTGTAGCTAAATGTTAGTGTAACCTAACCTCATCAAATTGTGTCGTGGGACTGAAAAACAGCGAATATTTCCCTTGTTAAATAAGAAATGGTGCAGTCACAGATGGAGAGGCTGACTAAAAGAGAAGCCAAAAGTAGCTCTCAGATCTTTGGTGCTTTCAGGGCTTTGCAGTATTGAACTTGGCTGGCTAACACTTTAAAGATAAATGTTTCTAAGCTGACATAACCCTCACAGAAATAACAGACGCAATGTTACTGCTTCCCCCCTAATAATCTTTGTAATTTCATTTATAGATGACCCGCAAAAGGAGTTAATTTCCAAGAAACATGCTGAAAATGACTTCTAAAATGAACTATTGCTTTAATGTTAGCTTGAAAAGCAGAATGCTTTCGTGTCCATGTTTCCCATCTGATATTTCAGCGTTAATCATGCCAGGACCATATAAAAGGCATTCCTCAAAGCCGGGACCGTATGAGCAGCGAGAAATGAGGGCTTTGATGAAAAGGACGGCGTGGACGCCAGGTATCTGATGTCACTTCTGTCTACAGTCTGGCGATGAAAACCTTGCAGCTTATCGTCAAGTTCCATCACTCCTTCAACTGACTTCTTCCCGGGCTCTGGATGCCAACGGAAAAGCCGTGTCAACATAATCCACCTCACAAAGAAGGGAGGTGGAAGGGGGGGGATCAGAGAGCCCTGCTGAGACCTCCTAGCCGCCCATCTGTAGCATTATAGCGCACGGTCTCACAAACGGACGTCGCCCTGCAGATGGTCTAGATCCCATTCTTGCAAAGTCATTCTGCTGGGCAGGGAACAGGCAGCTGGGCAGTCAGAGGTGAATCGACGGCCTCCAGTGATGCAGGCTCAACTCCAAGTGCCTAATCCCCTGTCCCTCTGCATTTCCACAAATGAGAGCCCGATCCACGCTCACTTTTGGGGCCTCATCCATAACATTACATAACAAATCCACCCTCCTTTAATCTTTGATTACGTAATATTCCTCTTCCCTGTTCTTTACCTTCAGAGGTCATCGTTTTTAATTTATATTCTTAAAGCTGGTTGCCACGTCCATTTTGTTTTGCATGTACTTTAAATCTAACTAAGCCGTTACACTAGAAAGAGTCATTTTTTCACTGCCTGACAGTCAAAGTAAACAGTCATTTCTCATTATCAAGCACATGCGTATTTTTTTTTTTAAAAAAGCTCAAAATGAATTTTGAAATTTTTGGACTTGAACGTTTATGTTTGGAATTAAATAATAATGCGAGTAAAAAGCAGTAAGTGTTCCAAAGTAAGGCTGGAAAACAAAAGACCATATATCACATTTTATAAGAAGGTCAGGAAATGGAATGGTTTTGTGGCTGGGTTGATTTGAAGCTCACCTGATCTAATAACTTGTCCAAGAACAGTTACCTTGGAGCTGTATGATCATACATATAACTTATTAAAAAGTAAGCTGCCATGAAACACCAAGTACATTGTGCCTTGCTGTCATTAAATCACTCTGAGTAGCTCACTATTTTATCACAACTGGGAAGCCACTACTCTTTAAGGAACTATGGATGTCGGCATCCAGGTTCGGAAAAAACACAGTAAAACGGTCCGCGACTCTTTGGAGAAGAGGTTTTACCAGCGCTCAGGAAATTCACAGACCGTTCTGCCCTCCGGGATAGTGAATGGAGACAAGTATGAATTATTCTATTTTGTTTCTCCAGGTTTTCACTTGAAGACCTGCATGCAAGATGAATCAGGCAGCCACGAGGGTGGCTGGCTTGTTGTAAATATCGCCGGGCCTCTCCTGTGTACCTGGGTTAACGGTCTTTTTTGCAAGGGATGTGGTTTTATTGTGCAGGATTTTGCAGAATTGTTCATGCAACGCTCCTGTCAGCTTGTGCTGCAGAAATCAGTGGATGTACGCAGTCATCCTGAAATTTAACATCTCCCTGTCGCTCTGTCTGTCTACCTGGCTGTCAACAATGACAGGCAGATATACAGGCACTGAGGGAAGAAACTCATGTACAAACTGATGGATGAAGGAAATCCTACAATGCAATGCAATTTTATTCCGTGAACTTCCTTTCATGTTGCTACTTAGTATTAGATAGTTCTCATTTTTGAAGATTCCCCCCCCCCCCCCACAGTTTCCCATTTCCAGCTAAAGCTGTAAATACAAAAGCTGCCAGGATTTCGGCAACTGGGTACAGCTTCTAAAAAAATCGAAAATCTCAACAGCTGATTCCAAGGTAAAGTATGAAAGTCATAACATACGCTTCCTCTGACTTCATTCTTAATGAAAAGAATTAATTATCAAAGTCCTCTAAACTGTCGAGTCTTCCAGTCCTGCCTTTCGCAATAACCCATTTATACCAATTTAACAGAGTATATTTTATATGCCTGAGCTGTAGAAGGCTTGCAGTACGAATCACTGACAGCAGAGAGATTTAGTAAATGGAACCAGCAAACGCAAGGCTCTCTTGCCAATATGGCTCTCCTCCTGCCTTTTGCTAACCCACACTGATTATTCCAGCGGTGACCCCAGTCAAAATGTGGCCTTTTAGTATTCGCACCAAAGCAGGATTAGCTTCACATGATGAACGGATCACTCCTGCCATTTTCAAGCGAGTGAAATTAGCTCTGCGCTCTGGAATTAGAAGAAGCCTACAGGGTTAATGTGAGGGAGCCATTCGCATGCACGCAGCACGATGTCTGCGGCCTGTTTGCGTTTTCATGCCACATCCTGGCTCGTGGCCCCACCGGCCGTAATCATGGTCTCCATTTCCTCCCCTGTACACACCTATCCCGCTCACCCAGTTTGATTTTTAAAGAGGCTGGTCGTTCTACACGGTCGCTCGGTAAATCTTGCCATTTCCATTGGCCAAGCTACCCGTCTGTCGGCTATTCAGAAATATGCATTGATGTTTGTCAAAACAAAGTGTCTTTGAATTGTGGTAGAAAACAGCTCATGGGAGTTTTACTTACACAAAAAATGTGGGTCCAAGCAACTAGAAGAGAGGAGGTGGGTCCAAGCAACTAGAGGAGGCGGGGCCACCCAATCATATGTCCTGGCCCCACCTCCTCTACAATCTGATTGGTTATCTCTTTGAACCAATAATGTTTCCTTCTGACCTTTTTTTAAACTCCCACAAACTAGAAAACTGCAGAGCTGGGGGAAACTCCAGTTCTTTGTGTGGTTGGATTTAGTTATCATTTGTAATCTCACACACTGTCTAATCATTGCATAGTGTTTTTGGCATTGGACCCTATAAACTGACCATCTACCACTAATCTATTCCATTTATCACTCAGTGACTGTTCATTTACCATCCTCCACCAGAAATATACCTGGCTCGCACACAGATTGTGTATTTAAATGATTTGCCGATTTGGTTTGGTGATAGTCTCCCATAGGTTATTGTATCACTGCTGTATTTTGTTTCATTCACCCATCCATCTCGTTTATAAAGATTCCCTGTGCACCAGGCTGTCCTTGCCTTTAGCACAGTGTGTTTAGAAAGACTGTGTACATGTTTTTACCTCTTATTTATACCCACTATAGTCTAGGTGCATCAAAATCCTCAATCAGCTGCTTAATCTTGTGCCCAGGGAAGTGGATATATGCAGTCACACATAATGAACACGTCTTTAACATGTTTATTCTTGGCAATAGCAGCTCAAGTATTTACAAGTGTATCTAAACCTCCTTTTTCATCTAAAAAGAAATGCAGACCCTTTCTGAAAGAGAGAGGGAGAACAGGCTTTAAAAACAGTGGCTTCATGAGACCTCAGATGAAGGGATCTTTTTTTTTTTGGCTTTACGAGTCACAGACATTTATCTGATGTGCAGGAATTACCTTCCTCGTGTGCAGAACAGCGTTAATTCTCCTGTTTTGGCTGCATCATAAACAGGATAATAACAGCACCGCCAGTAGCTGTAATTAAACAAGCCCATGTGCTTCTTCACTTATCCCACTCTACCCCCTTTCCCTCTGTGGATTTACCCCTCGCTTCTAGCGGGTAATGTTTGGTGTGTCATCTCCCTGGCCCTCCGGGAATCCTCGCTATTCACCACTTGAAGCCGCTCCTTTATTTATTGCAGAAGCCCCCACACCCACCACCCCCCCAGGGTAGGAAACAGGAGCGCTTCCAGAGGAAATGAGGGTGCTTCAACATGGTTGATGTGCGGACTGGTACAGGAGACAGGAAGACCATGGGAGAACAGCCATTCCGTGGAGGGCATTGATATTATTTATCCAGGTGTTCCTCATTGGTTATAAACCAAAAATGCTTGGCACCACTTTTCCATGTACAGCAGTTTTAGGTAACACATCATCAGGGGCACTGCTAGAGATTTTGGGCCCCATGAAAGCATCTCATATTGGGCCCTCAACTCAGACCAATACAATTATGTTCCAAATATTTTAGGGCCCCTGTCTGTCAGACAGAGGGGGATAGTTCTAGTCTAGAAAGTAAAATTCCAGACCAAGTGTCACATTCACAGAGTACACAGAGAGGTTGGTTGAAACAAAGTCTTGGTCCGGATTACTTTCTGGACCTGATCTTGCCACCTCTGCTGTCAGGGAATTGTCCTAATGCTCTTCCCCTTTATGGTGCCCCTGAACACTATAACCAGCTATAATTATATGCCAGTGAGATCCACACTGCCATGGGGACTGGTTTTCTGAGAAATTTGTCCAAATACACATAGTTAGATCCGAACTGCTTGGAGGGCAGTGAGATGCACTTTACGTACCTGCAGTGTACCACCATGGGCCCAGCGTCGGGGGGGTTACAGGCCTTGACCCTCCGCAGGAAGGCCAGGAATGGGGTGGGGTGCTCAGGGACACCGTGGTCCGGCCAGGCCGTAAACTGAAACTGTCTGACCTCCCGCTTTTCGCTGGAACCGTTCTGTTCGAGGATGATGTGCAAGAGATGACGGCGGTAAGATAAAGGAGAGAGACAACACAAACTAGCGGTTGGTTTTTTTTAACTAGAAGCCCTGATAAAAGTAGGGGTGGTCAACTTCAGAAGGCCGGGCAAAGACCAATACTGTAAATACCAATTTCTGATGCCCATCATCAATTAACAATGCCCACCAGTCAAACATGCATCGGAAAGCTATCCTGAGGCTGGCACTATAGAGAGAAGACTCCAAACAAGCACAGAGCATCCCTCGCGTTCCCTACCTTGTAAAGCGCGAACGTGCGGACGCAGTACGTGGCCAGCTCCACGGTATCCAGCAGTGTCACCTGGATCAAGCCGTACGTCTCTGTGCCCCTCGTCGGCCAGTACTGGTCACATTTTACCTACGACGATTTAATATCACATTAGATGCGGAAATTGCAATAAAATAAAACTGCAAAAACAAAGTGATAGAAATACTAAGGTAACTGCTCGTGTACATCTCGGCAGTTTAATGTCCAAAGGTCAAGAAAATAATTCCCATGTGAAATTATTCACCGGCAAACAGTCAGGATTTTGAAGGAGATAAACAGTCACCTGCAAAGGATGCAGTTAAACTTCCATTTTATTTATTAGCCTTACAGACGCTACTTTAAGCACTCGTGTTTAAGCCACTAGTTTACTATGATTATGCAGTTCGACTGGCCATTGAAGAGCCAATAAAATAGCACTTCATTGCTACATTTCTGTTTCACTGCCCAATGACAGTGGCTATTACATGATTCTACAGAGGCACAGGTGCAGCCAAACTAAGGGTGTTTATGAGTTTTAAGCAATGGTGCACTACAAGGCCAGGTCCAGAATAAGGCTTGCAAAACAGTTTGTGCTATAACTGCATTAGCTGTAAACTACATACTGTAGCCCCTCTTTTCAAGATAAGCAATGGAAATATGCACTTTGTGTTGAAATGTCACACTGAATTATTGAAAAAGTTTAGAGGATGTCATTCGGTCAACTTATATTATCTGCACAATGCTCATTATCGAGGAAAGAAGGCCTACCGAGAAGTCTCGTCCTCCCCAAATATAATCTAACTTATAAATACAAAGCTCATATTACAGTAAATTCATAAATATATTCATATATATGATCTCACATATCTGTCATTCGGACAATGCATGTCTTTCGATATAAAACAAAATATATAAACAGGTAGTTTTCAAAATTTAGCAAGAACTTCCTATCATGGCAAACATCTACCAGACTGCTGCAGTCACATTTACCAGAATACCTGCAACACGTGCACACGGCCCTGAAGGCTGAGGAGGGGGTACTCGCATGTGCATTCAGGAGCAAGAACGTGAGATTATAACATCACGACTGTCTCAAATTACCTGTCTGGGTGGCACATCTCTTTCCATTCACGAATGTATATCCCGAGTGGACGGATTACTTTAAAAAAAATTGAAAACGTGCGCCTGTGTTCCACAGCCCCTAGTGCCTAAAATAAATGTTTAAATATAGCTGTGCTTGACTATGAAAATAAAGTGCGTTTTCCTGTGTCATTACTCATTATCCGGCTGCAGCCATAAAACATGCGACGGGACGTGGAGCACGCTCTGAATGCGTTAAGTGCCTACAGAGTGGCTTAGCGTGGCGGTTTGTCCTTAGCGCTAGCGGCTAAACGGGGAGGACATGCGCAAAGGAGTGAGACATAAGTAGTAGGTGCTTTCAGTGGCGGGGCCAAGCAAGCGAAAGTCTTGCCTTGGAGAAGAAAAAAGTGGGAATCTGCAGAAGGTATAGTCACAATGGAAAAGAGAAGGTAAATGTCACTGGACGTTGGGACCATATATATATATATAGACTATATATAGACCATATATAGACATACATATACATATAGAACCTTTGTATTTAACAAATGGACACATATGCATCCTGTATTATAACACTTATGAGCAATTTAAATAAAGCACTGTATAATAATCCCCTATATCTAACTGGAGAATTCCCTCCTGCCCCCTCACCACCTTAGCTACTGTGTGGTGAGCGTACTGGTGCAGAATGGCTGCCGTCGTATCATCCAGGTGCTACAGTGATTCTGTAAAGCACTTTTGGTGTCTTTAAAAGTGGTATATAAATATAAATGTAATACAAACTTTCCCCGGGTTACGATGGGGTTACGTTCCGATAAGACGAAAATATCGTAAAGCAAAAATGCATTTTAACACAGTACACCTAACCTAACAAGCATCATAGCCTAGCCTACTTCAAACATGCTTAGAGCACTTAGATTATCCTAGAGTTGGGCAAAAATTGTCATGCCCTGCCCGCCCCGCTTGTCTGAATCACTCGTTTCCTCTCGGGCATGGCCCTACGCCAACCACGCCTCATGCTTGTTAATCCTATTTATTGTTCCTACCCTCCTGTTCCTATCATCCACAGCTTCCTTGTGTTTTCCCCCGTGTTAGCCATGTGTATAAGTGCTCCCCGGTCCTGCGTTCCCTAGTTCCGTCACTGTTACTCTGCGCTCGCTCCGGTACCCGTCCCGCATGGTTAATAAACGCCCCTACGAGGGAATTCCTTGCATTGCTGCTGCATTCAGGGTTGTGCTCTTCGGTTGTCATGACAGAATCATGAACACGAAGCCAATTTTACAATAAAGTGTTGAAGATCTCATGTAATTTATTGAATAATCCCATCGTAAAGTCAAAATATCGTAACATGGACCATCGTAACCCGGGGAGTGTCTGTATTCATATTTGGTTGGTTTTAATTGCGACTTGTATAAGTGATTAATGCAAACGTGTAATAAGCAGGCACTCACCCTTGATCTCTCCTCCAGTTTCGTCATCATGACTATATTGGCACTATGTTGCTCCCATATCATCCTCCAAAAGTCCCCGAAGGTCTCAGGCAGTGATCCCTGTGTGGCGATGTAAGCGTTCTGCCTTCTGTAGCCGTCAATGTAGTTGGCGTTAATATAATCGCTGCCAGGGATCCCTAGGGGCAATAAAATAAATACATAAGCACCCCTTGGCTGAGAAGAGGAATTCACATCGTAACCGAATTTGGACTTGAAGACGGTCGGTGGACAGATTGACCCTGAGACCATGACAGACGCATGAGAGAGATAAGAAGGGGATGAAGCGACTGGGTTGGTGGTGCGATCGATATGACCGCCAGGCTGCTGAGATGTAGCCTGGCTTAATACCACAACCGTTAGCGTCTCTCAGCAATGAAAGACATTCAAAGATTATATGAAGATTCTGTTTCGTAATAAAAAATCACAGCAAGGTAATCGGGAAATGAGTGTCAGGATATTATTCATGATTATAATGAGTTGTGTATTTGTGCTAATGCATTTCATTAGCATATTTACATGCGTGTGATGCACTGGCATCCCATCCAAGGTATAACCTGCCCTGTGCTACCCAAGTTATGCTCCAGGCCCCCTGCAACACTGTCCAGGATATGGGATTCAAGGATGAAAGTATGGATATTTACATGGCTAGCTACAATTGAAGAGCAAATTTCCAAGACTCATTCAGTCCATGTCTGGTTGTTTGAGACGAGACCAATGATGGCCTGCAGTCAGGCTTCTTCATTATATGATACAGTCCTAGGACCCAAAATTCAGCCAGTCCTCAACTTTCATTAAATTTGCGAAACTCATTTAGTCAAAGTCAAGCCGTTTGCTGTCATTTTCCATGTACGAAGAAAAATTGAAACAGTTGCGCATTAAAGGCTAGGGGTGGTGATAAATTTGAAAAAATTAAAATAAGATAAAAACAGTACACAACAATACACGATGACAACAAGTCCACAGAAATTGAAACGTATTCCTTGGATTGAGTGAACTTTGTAAATTTGCTCTTTTATAAAGACAACGTGACCACGAGCGAACACAGGGTGGCCTGAGACCAGCTTATGGCTGCTTCTGAAAGCCACAGCTGCCCGTTAAGGAGTGGCTCGGCTGGGGTGCATTTCGGCGTTTTCTCTTTGCCTCCCCCCCCCCCAAATGAACACAGCGGGTCGTTTCCAGCCGCGGCTGAAGTGGAGCTGACAGCCCGTCAGAGCGGCCGGCAGGCAGCCGCGCACTCCACTCGCACATGTTCCGTGGAGATAAGTCCCATCTGTGCGGAGTTCACCTCCCACCAGCCGCCAACGCAGAAACCGTGCCACTTCTCTCCCAGTTTCTCTCTCGCTCGCAGGTAAATTATTCAGTAGACGGAGCAGAGCACAATGCCACCACATGCTCTTCCCGGACTGTGCCTCTAGCCTGGCATTTCTTGGATGGCCAGGGATACAGTCAATTAAGCTGTGGTGTCCAGTTAAAACAGGCGGGAATATTTGGCTTTAAAGGGAATTTAAAGAGAACAACAGTCAAACGGAGAAAAAGGCTAGGCTAGCGGGCTGATTGTCACTCAGGTCACGTGGAAAAAAACCATTCTTTTGGAACTTTGCATATCTAAATATCATATTCCATTTTGAGTCACAAAAAAATGGGTTTTCCACAAATGATACATTATTCAGTGTATACTGATGAATGAACAAAGCTCTGAGAAGTCTATAGCCAACATCCTCGGGATGCTATTGTTATGCTAGTTAGCATGAAGTGCATAAAGCAGGCTTCCTCGAAACATTCGGAATAAACAAAAGTCGTAAATGGCCCTATTAAAAGCTACTGAGCGGCCTTCTCTGCAGAGCAGAGCTCTGTTTACGTTGAGTTAATGGAATCAATCCATCTTATGATGGTCTTAATGTTTTTCTTCTGGCAAGAAAATGGAATAAAAAGAAAATTTAATTTATTTGTCTTTTTTTCTCTCTCCTCACACTTGTAGTGCCCATTTGCTGTCATGTTTATCTCATTCCAGAGAGCTGTATGTCCTCAGCAGAACCGCAGATAACATATCACCGATTTTCATATCGTTCTGCTTGGTAGCTAAACTGTTAATCATACGGCTGGCTCAGAACAAACAGAGAACTACGCAAAGCGCAAAATAATACGCTATTTCATTATAAAACTAATGCAATTTTATACCGAAAGCTAATGAATTCCATGTTAACTTCGTAAAATACTTTCATGAATCAGTAATTAATCTTGAATTAAACCATGTGATTGGGGTTGGTTTATAAGGAACAGGAGATGGCATATTAATCACAAAGTCCTGTATCACATTACCGTAATTTATCACTGGAAATATTTCAGAATGTAGCGCATGTTACTGGTATACGCAACACGGTTGTAACGCAATGATATGCTAGCTAATTTCTCCACCAGATCTACAACATCTGATACATACCTAGTATGCAATAAATGATCTCTGAAAAAGGGTTGGATTCTCAAATACCACCGGCAGATATCAGGTTCATGCAAAAACAGAAACTGGAATTAATTCGGGAACAGTGTGGCCCTTCATGTATAGAAGGAATAGAGGTACTTGCATTTGTTTAGCAAAATTATAATAAATAGCACCTTAAGGAAACTGTGTGCTTCCAATCCCCCCGTCAAGGTCTCTCAAATCTCCAGATGTATTGTTTACATTGTTGCACAAGGCGATGCCTCAAGATGCCTGCAGAAAGCTAATAAACTGTAGCGGTTAAGGGTTAGTGGAAGCTCAGAGTCGTCGCTGAGAGAGTTCAGTAAAGGGCGGCCGACGTACATTTGTGACAAGAGGTAGGAATTATAATGACAGACAGCAAGATTTTTTTTTTTGTCTTTTCTGCGTCTGGGAGGGGGTGTCTGGGAAAATGCCTGATTTGATGCCACTCCAAAGCACTGGAGGACAGAAATGAAGTTGACCCCAGCTGCTATTTCAGTCACATGGCGTCCACTGGCCAGGGACAGGGGTTGTGACGATGTTGGTGACACAGAGATAGATGGCCTAGAAAAGGTGGAGGCTTCACATTTTAGGGATGGTGAATGTTAATCTCTGTATATCATCTGTAAAAGCATAATAAAACCTAATGTAGATTAAAAAAAATGGCTTCCTTCTGATTTAAAGCCATGGGGAATTGTATGCCAGGCAAGCCAAACAAAATGAAATTCACATTCCTACAAGGAAACTCTTTTATTTTATATGCTACCGATAAATTAATTTGACATTTTCATCAAGTAAGCCATTAACCTTAAGCTAATAAAATCGGGGCTTTAAACACAATGGAATTCACGCAGTGACACATTGAAACAAAGCGTCTGACTGAAGTGCACCAACAATGCTACAAAAGGGACAAAAACAATACCACAGCAGGGATGTTTGTGAGAGTATCACAACATTCATTGTTTAAAGAGGACGACAAACATAAACACAGCGTGGAATACAGCCCAGGAATGGGTACCTTCAATGGTAGACAGGAGGACCCTGGAATGATCATAGGCGATGACGTTGGCATATCTGTTCTTTGGCTTGTTGACCTCCAGGTTTGAATGCTCCCAGGTGAACTGCTGCCCAGGATCGACGGACTGTGAGGAAAGGAGAAACACGTCTGCTTTTAACTGAAATGTACACAAATAGCTCCATATGGAAAAGATCTACATGATCACATGTGTTTCTGGGTACAGTCTTGATTGTTTTTTTTATAATGGCCCTTTTCACACATGTTTTGTGTTATTTTTGAGGTTTTCATATTCACACATGCATTCGTATAGGTCCATATTTTGCTTATATGACACTTAAAACTTTTCTTCATATATTTTTCCATAACAGCCTAAAATGAATCGTGCATGATTTGGAAAAGATTTTTACAAAAGTGGTTACCTGCATGCCAAATGATCCCATTTATTCACAACACTGTGCAAACTATAAGCTTAAAAGTACTTGTTTTTAATTAAAACAAGAATGCTCAATGAATTTTAATGAAAAATAATACAAAAAAAAACAGCACACTGCATTACACTGCATCTCTGCACATTTCGAACATCGACAGAAAGGCACCGTTTTGGTATGACGCACATTCTACACGAAACCCGTGTCATTTAGACAACCCCTCAAGGCCCAACTTCAATTTTGCATCTGATTTGATGAGAAGCCCATCACGGAGATGTCAAGGTATAAGCTCAAATATAATTATGCGTGAAGGTAGAAACTACGCTAATAAGGACCCAAAAGAAGATAATTTAGCACAGTTAGTTGGTGAAGCATATTAATATGAGTCAATTATCCCAATTTTTTTGTTAATGCCTTTAAGTATAAAAAATAACCATGACACAACATTGTTTCTGTTTCACTTACCAAAGTATATCAACGTGTTTTAATAGGAGCGATACTTTCATAAAGTATTAGACCAGGAGAGCAGCAATGACCTGGTTTTTAAAACTTCTCTTAAATATCACATTCTGCATTACTGTCACCATTTTGATAAATCTCATTCTGTTATAATCTGCATACGGGTGATCATGCACTGAACTAAAGCAGCTTTGATTTTAATGCGAATGCGCCGGCAGCTGGGTGCAGATCACGCAATGCTCGTGGGTTCCAAGCTGATTGACCCGAATCAGCTTCAGCCCAAAATTCAACATGGTGCCAGACCTGTGTGCCAAGCTAAAATCTCGGGGAGCAGATCAACCATGCCCAGAATTTTAGGCGAGTTTCTGCAGCTAAACAAATATCATTCGACTGCTGATTTTACAGCATAAGTAGGAAATATTATATACTTTGACCTCAAATTTAAGTTTATTTTGTAGAGGAAACTTAGAGAAACAACCAGTTATATAATGCAGGGTCAAGCCTGTCTGGAGACATCTTCTGTCCGACATATATACTTTCAGCCGATCAGTATACGTTTGGATCACTGAAGAAAACACAGAGATCCACAGGGATAAGTCAGGCTGGCAACCGGGTCGAGGTGAGGTGAGCGGCCAAGTTTCGTCACATGCCCACCTTCTAACAGGCACATGTGTATCTGATGACCTTGCCAAAAGATCTCCCAGGGTGCTTTATGAGCCAAACTGCGGAACAAAGTGTGTATCCACATGCATCTTTGAAGATCTTATGCCAGAGCATCACCAAAGTGTTTAGAAATCACTTCAGAATGAATAAGAAGCTATGAGGCTCATCTGTGAAGACCGATTGCAACTCCCTGGGACAGGCAAATCTCCTTGCGTAACACTTGTTGGCTTTATGCGTGGCTTCAAGTGTCTTAAGTCCCCAGACTTTAATTTAATTTAAAGCCTTATTTGTGGCTCAGGATATATTACTTCTCTGTTCTGTCTTTACTCAAATATTACAATTTATATATCAAACTAAACGAGCTAATAATTTCCGCAAAAGCACATTTCTCCTCCCAGGCATCCAACCTGTTAGCTCCGTGGTTGTCAAGCTTGAAATTACGTCATCTTAGTTCTTCAATAGTACGTGTTTTGGTACAGAACAGAGGCACAGTGGTACAGTGAACAAAGCCAATCCACGGACCAAAACATCCCTGCATGTTTACTTAAATTATTTGAATTTTTCAGCAATCCCTGAAACAGCAGCCAACATACCCTTGCCTTCAAAAATGTGGTTTCCTTCTATATTTCCTAATTTTCAACAAAGTAACTTCATACTCCTTTTGAAGAGGTGATTGAAATAAACTGACATGAATTCTTTCTTACAATGTCAGCAACTTCATATTCTTGTGGTCGGGGGGAAACAGACCTTAAAAATGGGGCAACTGAGACCACTGCAACTGGAATGTTTTCTCTGTCTTTGGAAAGCAGGGCAGCGCAGAGCTCTCTCCATAAATTAAAGGTCATTTATAAAACCAGAAGGTGAGCTTTCAATTTACAATGTGGCACGCTGTGAGGTATTGTGACACAGAAAACCAGAGCACAAAAAAGATCACTTCAAGTAATCCTTTACGTACTTACACAGTAAGAATGATCCACAATAAAGAACTGAAGAATCTACTGGAAATTATTATCTTTAAATTAAATCCACTCTCATTTGGAATTCAAGACCGATTTTACTTGCTGTCTGCAGTAAGGCTTCAAAAAACTTGGTTCGTTTCATTAAGTGAGCGAATGAAATCACAGTCTTCAACGAAAACTTTCATAACTTGGCCAACAGAGCTACGAAAGCTGAATTGATCCCCAAATAGGAGCACACACTTTCTCAAGACATCAGTGGATGCCAAATCTAAGCCCATGACATCACTCATGATAAAAGGCACCCTTGTTTCATGGCTGTCCATTTCTCATGAAAACTACCTTGAATTTCAATTGAATGTGCTTAAGACACAATAACAGTCGGGCAGTTTGGCGGACGGCCACAACACGATCTCATCTCTTTTAAACGTTGGCAGGCCCATCATAAAGTGGGTGCGAGAGGTCAGCCACAGGGCCGTGCATACAATAGCTATGAAAGCCTGCCTGTCGCAAGCGAGCGGATAACATTAGGTTTTTGAAGACAGCAATCTGTTTATTGGAAGCAGATTTCATCCATGCTGTATTCTCTTATAGGGATTGGCAAGGCTGGGCATGGGGAGACCATGTCTTACAGATAATTCATAAATGCAGAAAACAATTGGCTTTTAAAAACAGAGAGGACGGCAATCATGCCTCAGGCTTGCTCTTAGCCATCAGTAAGGCGTGAATTTCTCCTGTCCAATGAACAAGTGATGACATCACTGGAAGGGTTGATGTAATTTCGTATGGAATTGACCCTTTCGGTCGTTTTTATCCAAAGCCATAGACAGTTTTAGCCATCTGCGCAAGCAGATACTGCATTTGAGCAATGAGGCTAAGCAATTGGCTCAAAACTGCAACAGCAGGGTCCAACTCCCGGCCCAATTCCCCATGGAATTGCATTTTCACACGACCCACGTTAAGAATGGCAAGGAGTGGTTTAGAAGGAGTGCAACCTCTCTAGATCAGAAAGGGAATCATGCTGAACAGGAACTCAAACTTTAAGGTAAGGGTTAGGGTTAGGGTAGCCCTGTCACTGCTTCAGTACAGTCTGGAACAAACATGGTGGCATCATTCAAAGACTTCACCAATACTACTGACGATTTTTATCACTCCCCGTTTCAACCGTGAGGGAGTAGATGGTGGTGTGTGACTCAACAGGTGAGGCCTCTATGCCTGTGACCGTAAAAAACTAAAGAAAGGTGTCCTACCTCATATTCTTGGGAAAATTTCAGGTTATCATTCGCTTTTAGTCGATCTGTGTGGTCGGCCAGCTCTGTGATGGGGATTGGCGGATGGCTACTCATGCCTGCCAAAAGGAGACAGAAAAACATGTTTTGAGTGACGCTACGGCAGCCCATAGCGGACACAAAAGGAACAAAATAACAAGTGAAGCAGCATGAGTACTAATGGCAATGTGGAAAGTCTCTTTAAGGCATCCTAATACACAAAGCAAAGGCATGCGCACAGAATATGAAGACTGGAGCTGATGAGCAAACAAGCATATTCCCAAAGCATACATTCCTAATGTGAAGGAAAATGTTATTCACACCAAGCAAAAACTAAGTTAGCATGGTAAGAGAGGCAAGAAGTTAAGAAGTCTGATGCTGATATTGGCTTTGGGTGATGGCATATTACTGTCATTCCAAAACTATCCTCCTGTAATGGATGAGGTGACTAAAATGTACGGTAAATAAGAAGATGGGATATTAACTAGAAGGCCTAAATAGAGAGAAGACAGGGATATAACACACTGAAAGAGAGAGAGACATGTGCATAAACAAGACCAACTAACTTGACAAATGGAGGTTACCAGGGTAACCGGAGACACCTGAACCTGCAAAAAAAATGACGGCATAAAAAAAGGATTGTAGACGTTGCAGCAATGTGGTGGACTTTTTTATTAAAGAAAACAAAATAAAGTTTAAAAAACAAACAAACAAACAAAGTCAAACAAAAGGCAGGCACGTCAGACAATACAAAACGTGAGTCTGGAAACTCCACCGAACATCTGGGTCACGTCGCTCACTTTATTGGTTAGCAACACAAACATTTATGTTCACCGAGTCTACATGGGGGGAGCCCAGCTGCAACACTGCCATGTTATCCAAACGAATGTCCCACAAATCTGCCCAAATAACCGTCCCGCAAATCTGTCCATACAAATGTCCCGCAAATGTCCAAATGACCATCCTGCAAATCTGTCCAAATGCCTGTCCCGCAAATATGTCCAAATGACTTCCACAAAATATTCCAATTTACTATCCTGAAAATCAGTCCAAATAACTATCCCACAATTCTGTCCAAATGACTGCCCTGCAAATCTGTCCAAATGACTGCCCTACACATCTGTCCAAATGACTGCCCTTGCAAATCTGTCCAAATGACTGCCCTGCACATCTGTCCAAATGACTGTCCAAATGATCTGCCCCAGGATGCAAGACCCGTAAGGACAGGAGAACAGGCCCAAAAACTCAGTTCTGGAGTTGCACTTCCACGGAGGACATTTTCCCAGCCTAGGCGCTTAGCTGTGCAGTATACCTGGAACATAATTAGCCTGTCCTAATGAGTATAAGAGCCAAGGGAGCCTCAGTCTGCAGCCTGCTGGCTAGCTGGCTGTGTATAAAACACCACTGACTTTGGCGATACTGCCAACACTGAAGTGATTGCGGAAAATGGGCTGCCAGGCACTTCAGTCCTGGTGGAGTCAGCAGAGCTGCCAGTGCAGAGGGAGGGCGCCATGGAGCGTGGCAAGGTGAGAGCGACACCCGAGAGTCACGAGAGGCCAGCGGAGGGGGATGAGGGGGACGTGAGGGTGCTTCACCTAGGATACAGAGCTATCATCCCTGAAGGCATTGTGTCATTTTCGCTTAAATACCAGCCCGCTTACCTGCTTTTTTCCCTGAACGAGGCTGAGAGCACAAGTAGCCATTAGCTAATGAAAACGGGGTCCTGGCTCTCCTGAAGAGGCTGCAGGTGCTGCTAACACAGAGGCACTCGGCATCCATTTCCAGGGGCAACCAGCGCACACTGACATTTGCCTCAGTCATATGCAAATACCAGCGACTCCCGAAGGGGAAAACGTGCGTGCGAGGGGGTGCAGCTGAGGGCCCGAGTGGGATGCAGGCTTATTTATTAAACTTTTTTTTGGGCCCTTATGCAACACCTAAATGGCGCTCGGGAAGAGAGCGTCAGCACGAGAGGCGGGCGGACCTTTTGGAGTGAGGAGTCGAGGACAGGCGCCCCGATAGGGTCTGCGGACTGAGTGGCTTTTTGGCGGGAGGTGGAAAGGAGTGGGGAATGTGGTGAACGGGGCCACCCGCCCGTCCAGATCACTTCCTGGGTGACACTCAGCCAGTGTTTAACTATAAAATGCCTTTCAAACTGGCCTTATACCTTCAATATTACATATACAGAGTGGGATATTTGTTGTTGTCATACCTTGATTTATGCTTTTTTCTCCCGTGTGTCTTTACACTTTATCTACATGTGTAGATGTGGAACGTAATATCTCTTCTGCATATCTCCTTGGCTGGTGTGACAAGGGAGCCCTGTGTGACTTGACTCAATAAGTCGTACCAAAATTCCTGGCAACTGACCTTGTGAAGTCACCTTATTTTTGTTACTACTGTTCCCCTTCCCCCCCCGGAAAATAATGCAGTAAAACAAAAAGGGTCCGTGTGGAATATCCAGCCACAGCTACGCTTATGTCGGCATGTGTCAGCTGCATCTCTGTGGCTATCTCCTCTCCGGAGTCTTTTCCACGCGGTGGAAAGCGGGGCTTTGGCACCGTGCCAGTGACCCGGAGAAAGTGAAAAGACAAATCCGTCGACCTTCTCGGCACGTCCCGCGCCCGTCTCTCTAAAACGGCGCGTGGGCCCCCCTGGTATCGCTTAGTGATGACAGCCATGCGGCAGACACAAGTGTCTCGCAGGCCGACCCGCCGCAGACCGGCAGACGACACACTCCCCCGGGAGTGATTACGTGGGGATTACAGCCGTACCCAGACGGTGCTGGCAGAATCATACTGCCAACACAGGTTCTCCGTAATCACAGGGAATCTCTCCTGGGAACTGCAAAATTCCGACTGGAATTCCACAGTTGACAAATTCAGACCGTGCAGAATGATTAAAATGATTAAAGAGTTTGAATATTCTAGAACCTTCACTGAATACATAAACATATAAATACAAATGAATCAGTTACCTATGTTGTTTCCATGGCAGACATTCATTTATTAGACAGATGACTGGATTATGGGTTTATATTGGTATGAAATTGGTTTGGGTGAAAACCAAAATCAATTGAAAAACGTGCCAAATACGTAGATACGGTAAGAATCCGAGGTAAACTCGTCATGCGATGTTGTATGCGGTCAGTGCTGTAGCACGCATGGTAACATTAACCTTCTTCGCTGTGAAACATCCAGCAGCGTAAGTGTAATGAGGGGAGAAAAGAAACGTTTTCTTTTTTTTACAACATCCTGTTATGCAGAGGCAATTCTGGGTTTTTTTTTTTTTTAGGTGGGGTTTGGGGGGGCATAATTCATACAGATAATTCATTAGCCAATGAAATGTTTTGAACTGGTGAGTGACAAGTGAGAGGGTACTCCAGGGACCAATCAGCAATCAGCTTTCAAGTCAGTGCTCCTCTGGCCCTGCCCCCTGTACACACCTCTGCTCGTATGCCGTCCCATGGTTCCCAAAACACCTGGGGAAGCTTGAGCTTGGTATCTCTAGCTAGGTCTCATGGTTCCACGTCCTCACGCCGTGTAACGAAGATACCCGCTTTTCTGTAATTACTTTTGTTATGTGTGGCAGGAATTGCTCCTCCTCCGTATGGAGGAGCCCCAGTGTGGAGGCCGTGAGGTGGGGAGGAGGCAGGTGGCTGGCAGGGAGCCGGGGTCTAACCTGGAGTTTGGAAGTTGAGGCGCCGCAGTTCCACTGGGTCCGTGGGGTGATGGGAAGGCATCTCCTTGCTGTGGGGAAGACTCCCCTTCCTGGCATCAGATTCTGCTCTCTTCCTGGATTCAGAGACATACGCGGCTCAACACCGACAGGAAACGCCAAGGCACTCATATTAAAGACATTACGGCATGCATATTGCTGATGTCAGGCCCTGATGTGACAATCAAAATAAATAGCTAGCACGAGCACAACAGCACGACGTAACGGTGAGATGTCAGCCTAAATGTTGTGTTAGCCAAGAATGTTAACAGAAGCCCCGCAGACCCTACCTGAGGTAAGGTCACTGCTTTTTACTGCTAATTTCACCCTGCGATGTTGGGACTTGTTAAATATGCAATGTGTACATTAACCTAGACGAAGGTTAGCACAGCAAACACAGAGCAGGGCTCTCAAACAGTATTATATGTGGCATCTCTGTGCTGTGCACTTCTCTCTGGGAAAAGTGCATCTTCCTCTGAAATTAATATAAATATCACAGGCACCTGGTCATATATATATATATATATATATATAACCAGGTGCCTGT
>JAAGVU020000049.1:3075714-3086106 GCA_011763525.2 Mormyrus iriodes
CTCTAACATAATTTAAATGGAATGTAATTGAAAAGCACAGATATTTGAATATTTGAACAGGATTGTTAACTGAATGGCGATTAATTGAATGCCGGCGATGCTGTGAGTGAATGGATCTTGGAGCAGTTGCACCTTGTTTCTTACCTGTCCGGTTTGCTGATCCGTTCGTGAGCGACAGGGAAACAAAGCGAGCGGTTACGTTGGCAGGCATCTTTGCCAATTAGGAGGACAACAACCTGCTCGCTAATAGCCAACATCAGGGGTTTCAAACTCCTGTCCTGGAGGGCCGGTGCCCTGCATAGTTTAGCTCTTTCCCTGTTTCACCACAAATGATTCAGCCCAAGAGCTGTGTGGTAATTAGCATAAGGAGTTGAATCAGGTGTGGTAAATGAGGGGAAACCCAAAAATGTGCAGGGCTCCGGCCCTCCAGGACTGGAGTTCGAGACCCGTGGCCAGTGTTCTTTACAGTACGGCACTGCGTACACATAATGGCCATGTCACCCAGAGCCATCTTGAGGTGTGACAGGTACAGGAACAGGAAAAACAGACAATCTGCACCCCCCCACCTTACCTCTTGAACAGAAGGATGGCGATGACAATGCAGATGATGAAGACCACGGCGAGGACCGGCCCCACCACCCAGATGAGCCCCTCCTCCTCGTCAATGATTGGCTGCCGGTCTATGTCTGCAGACACCACAGGGTCCGAATAGGGACTGGTGACATACATAGTCTGTGGGGAGACATAAAGAAGCAAGTAGAAAACGTTAAAACCAGTGAGTTTTCAATGGAAGAGCTTCATGTCAAAGTTTGTATTTATCTTATATATGCTGAACCTGTCCAGTAGGCAGAGGTAGCCCTTCCAGCACTTTTACAGAAAACATCTACTTTCACAAGTCTGGTCATAGAGGGTCACAGCCCGGCGGTCTGCTGCCTCATCCAGGCTCTCGGCCAGCCCTGTCCATGACACCTTCAGCCAAGTATTGAAAAGCTGAAAAATCTGCCCGCTCATCCCCCGAGCGGGCTAGGAGGCGGTTCTGTATGCTCCTCGCATTGAGATATATCTGTCCTACATCTGAGAGCGCTGGACACAGCCAAGTCTCTATGAACTGGACATCCGAAGGTAGTTCACTGTTGATGGGTCAGTTATGAAACGTCTGCTCACCCAAAGTGCCTTATTCTTTACTTATTTTTACTTATTCTTTACCCCACAGTACAGCATGAAAACACCTCATGGCATTAGGCAGAAAAATAAAGTAAATCGAAGTCCTTGTATAGTTGACCTGAGGGAAACCGTTTTTTGTGAATAAATTACCATAAGGAGCTGGCATGTTTGTAAGGGCGACTCACATTTTCGGAATTCTCCAGGACAGCCAAAACAAAGAATAGGTACTCCTGGCCGCTCTGGAGAGGCCTGTTCTCAAAATCACCGTAGACCTTCTTATCTCCCAGGGTGAACTCAGGGGGAAGCTCTTTGAAATGGGCTGTGATGTAGGCTTTGGGATCTGCTTGTCTCTTCACTCGAAGGCCTTTGCTGGTTGCGTTTATCTCTTTGAGCAGCTAAGTGAAAGGAAATGACACTGGTCAATAGAAAAATACATAGTTCATATGATTAAGCTTGCCTTGTATTGTATTCGTCTTTAATTCACCAAGGGTACTGGATTCTCAACAACCAGAAACAGTTCCAAGATATGTGTTTTGATTCAGCATTGAATGAGTAGCAGACAGATTTTCAAATCCAAGGTCTTTAACATCACTGATTCAAACATGTCTGGGCTGTACTTGTCTTTAAAAAAAACATTTGTGTGCACAAAATGGACGCTTACAATCACAAAAATAAAGTGTATGAATGCATCGGGAATTCACAGAGGAGCCAGTGATGTGAAATCTTCATAGTGGTGCAGGTTACGCCACAGATATTTCAGGGCAGAAACCGCAGAGATTTAAACGATCGCAAGAGCAGAGCAGCCTGAGGCATGCTAGTTTATAAAATACGCCAGAGCTGTTAGCCTTTGAAATGGGAATAACGAGTGATGGTTGGCAAGTACAGGGTGACGGGCTGATGCAATCAAGTAATTTTATCACAAACAGCCAAATGTTGATACGTCACTTTTGGAAAAGAAAACATCTTTTCTTCAATATAAAGACCAGTGATATGGAAAACTCAACAGTGATTAAAAAAATACTGCTACGAAATCCTTGGTAACTCTTTCCATTTGTGAATGATAAAATCTGTATTTCCTGTTTCTGCTTAATCACAGTATCATATGTACATTAAACTCATTTAACAGGTCAGACTATAACATATTAAGCTTCGGCTAATTACTGGGATTCTGCTGTATTACGCACAGCGTCTCAATGATAACACATGGTAGACAGAACTCCCCAAAGCGCAGGAGCAAATATGTTCTGCTTTAATAAAATAAACCATCCCAGACAGACTACTCCACTCTAGATGTCATTCGGGAAATTCCCCAGCATTTCCTAGCTATGTGGGAGCCGAGATACCGCTCAGACTCAGCCACACGACGACGTTTAGTCAAACAAAAGCTCAATTTCGTTTATTCCTTGGCTGAGCCTCCAGCTACAAGTGCACTGTTACATGTTAAGTTTAAAGGAGAAAAATAAGAAATAGCGCAGATTGTCTCTTGGCCTGAAGCAAAAAGTTATGGGGAGTCTCAGGCCAAAAGACACGCTGGGTTTGGAGGAACAGACAAAACTTCTCAGAAACCCGAGGGCCATTTCAGCCATTTTCTTTTAATGATGCACTATTGAGAGCACTGAGAGTCATTGGGAGCTTTGCGATATTAAAATTCATACACTCCACGCCTGTTCGATGCCCCGCCAGCCGCTGGCTTCTCTTGACGAAAGTGGGCCGTGACTCCCAGTCAGTGAGGCCGACGCCCGTTTCCTAAGCTACTTACAGAACGCACGCAGTGAGCACAGCGCAATGGGGAAATTTCGCTCGCCACTGTCATGGAGGGACAGGTTTTCACATTATCACGTGCCACGAAGCAGAGATGGTCGCTGCGACTTGGTTATGGCGAATGTGAGTGATGCGGTGTGTGGGAAAAAACAGCATGTCGCTTACCAACAAATGCCTCCCGGGCCGGCGGCGACCCTGAGAAATTCAAGCTCGATAACATTATTAAAGAACAGCGAGAGGGGATGTGGCGAGCAAACGGCACAGACCTGGGCCTCACGCGAGCTTTCCTGGGGCGCTATGCTAATATGGAATCAAACGGGCCGATTCCCCAAGGTGTATGTTCCAGCCGCAGAACCCGACAATGCATCGCTGTATCCCTGCTGGGCGTCTGCATGTCAATGTGACCCGTGATGAGGGGACGAGATTGCACGCTTAACCGCCCGGGGAGGATGTGAGATGAGAATGCCATATGATTAGATGCAGAGATAACAGTCCATTGGAATCTACAGCTCTTTAAGTGTGTGGAGGACAGACTGAGGGCCTGAAGACTAAGTTAAAGTGTTCTCTGGCCCGAGCGGCACAGATCGCGAGTCTCTGACAGCCTCAACTCAACAGCATGGGGACGCATGCCTGATTACCTCTTCAATCATATTTCCTGAGGTTCCCCCCCCCCCCCTGCTCAGCCGCGCTGACCTTGGGGAGACTCAGAAAGAGGAGAGCAAATATTGACAAACATATAAATTCTGAAGGGTAGGGCATGACGCTCTGTCATTTTGAGATGTGAGCTCGTAGAGCTATTTTGACACACCACATTGAATTCCGGGGATGTATTTGCACAATGCTGTTCATTCCAAAAATAAAAAATAGACATAAGGACGTAATAATAGGGAGGTTGGAACCTAATGATACATACAAATGAACAGACATACTTCATTGCGGCCTTCTATAAAACAATATGCTTAGATTGTTTCACCAGCAAAAAGCTAAAAATAACAGGGTTGCAGAGAAATTGCAGTCTGAATGCATTTTCTCTTATTCCTTTGCGCTAACTGAATTGAGCTATTGACTGGGAAAAATAGTAGCCCTTCCGGTCAAAACTCAGTAGGAACTGGATTTAAAACACTTTTGGCACCATATCCTTTTCGGGGCGTTTCATCCATCATTGAGCTGTATCGATGTGGATGAGAGCGTGAAGCAGGAGACTCAACCAGAACGAAGTCAACAAAAGTAGATACTAGCTGAGCAAGCTTCAGGGGGAGTTCATCATTACAACTCTTAAAAATTTCACAGTCCGAACCACGCAGGGCTCATTAAATCGATCTGGTGGCATGGGGTCATATCAGAGGACATGTCAGGTTGTATGTAAAAAATGGCCTGGAACGCGGCTATCACACGGCGGAATACAGAATAGGTATGACGTCTGCCGGTGTGTGTGCAGCAGGAACACGCCATGTTCACGGTGGGTGGAGTACTCTACGCACTCGACAGAAAGGGATTGAGATGAGCAGGTGAAGAGCAATGAGCTTTGACAGGAGTTGATTCACTTAGGGGGTCGAGACTTTTGAAGTTAACTCTTCAGTTATTTTTGAAGTGCTAGATCTGGTCCTCTTTCTGCTGCGAACTGGCACCCCCTCCCCCTCGGCAAAATCATCACGGCTTGCCCATTTTCGAAGAGGTGGCGGATTGGCAGTCAAAGCAGGGGCTAGTTTTCCTATCCCGGCGCCAAATTCGTCTCTCCCGTAACGCATAGCGAGGCACGGAACACAGAGAGGCCCGGCTGCTCACGTTACCTCCTCCAGGTTCATTTCATCCGGGCTGTCCCACGGCTTGACGAACTTCCCGCCTCGCTGTTTTTTCAAAGGTACCACCACGATGTAATACCCCCTGAAGAAGCATGAGAGAGGGGGGAACCATGAGAGAGCCTCATCCAAGCACGTAGGAGGATCTTAGGAGCTTGGTCAACATTAATTAGTTTTATCCACACTGGATGAATACACTGGTTATGAGCATCATAGAGCAAAATGTGAGTTAAAAAAGGCAAAACCATAAAGTGGTCATAAAAATTAGCAGGAAATATGATTTTTGGATTTAAACATGATCAATTTAAGTCTACTGGCACATCTCAGCCAGGCCGCGTGGGCTAATTAGGCATCTCCATGTGAGATGAAATTTAAAATGATCTTTAATCGAGCCATTTGGAGATAATAACTCAGTTGGAGCCCTTGTCTGCTGGCTGGATGCTGTATGGACGCTGACTTCACAAAGTCAATATGGCGAGTAATGGTGAATTAATTAGCCCGCATCCTGGCGATGGCGTCCGGCTGATCTATAGCAGTTTAAAACGAGGGGTCACGCTTGGAAAGGCGTCACGCATGATGCTGGCCCAATGATGCCGTGAGGGTGTTCTTCAATAGTGACACGTCACGGTTTTATAGGATTTCATAGACATTTTTTCTATAAAGGATGGAAAACAAGCCAGTAAATCAAGCATGCATTCAATGAGAATACAAATGGACACTGAGAATACTGCGAAGCACACTTCAGTAAGGTGCAGAGCACATGCGATACGTGATGAACAAGCTCGAGATGCCATTTCGAGTAGCCCTTGTGTATTTTATGTCTTCCGTTCTAAATTCTAGAATCTATAGAATTTAACTTCATTTTGAAAATGGACTGGGGTCACTTCGACCCCAAAAATAACACAGGGGGTAGCTTTGAGCTAAAACGGTTATGACAATCATGATTTGAGTCCTCTAAAAGAACCTGTCAGCTTGCAGTATCTGGCACTGGACACTCACTTGACTTTCTCGGTGGTCTCCACTGCCGGGAGCTCCACAGTCACCATGCCGTCCGAGTTGGTCTTGCCGATCAGGTAGGGCTTCGTCCTTAGCACGTCGGGAGCTGTCATGGCGGTGACCCGGTGCTGCAGCCCGCCGGCGCTGTTGCCGCGGTTAGTCAGGAGGAAGGAGTACTGCGTCTCCGGCTGCAAGTTGGTTATGAGCTTCTGGGTCAGCTTGCCATCCACCTCTACGCTCTGCCCATTGTCGTAGAGGATCTGTGGGACAAGGAGGCGCCAAAGAAGGTCAACGGAGTATCTACTGGAGTTATGCCAACTACGTAGCAATAACTAATACGCCTATCCATCCATCCATCCATCCATCCATCCATCCATTTTCTGTACCTGCTTGTCTGATTCAGAGTTGCAGGGGATCTGAAGTATATGCTGGCAGCTACGGGCATAAGACAGGGTACCACCCAGGATGGGGCACCAACCCATCGCAGGGCACACTCACGCACCATTCACTCATACATACACATCTTCGGGCAATTTGGCAACTCCAGTTAACCTTGTCATGTTTTTGGACTGTGGTGGGGGGGAACCAGAGTAGTCAAGTCGAGTCAAATCATTTTATTTACATAGCACTGTTAAAAACAACCAGCGGTTGGCCAAAGTGCTTTACAGCAATAAAAAACAATATGCAAAAGGAAACCCCAAGATGCCACGAGGCGAACATGCAAACTGAACATAAATGGAGCCATGGTGGAGATTCGAATCCTAACCCCAGAGGTGTGAGACAACAGTGCCAACCACTGCACCACCATACCATAATGCTGCCCCGCTAATACACCTACAGAGTGGATAACGATAAAACCCAAATGGATGGCTGGGTAGGATAGAGGGAACTAATGTAGCAAAATGTTGATATGGAAATGCATGGTTGGGCTCTATCACAGAAAATGCTGATATTTCCATGTTTACTTTTCCAGAACCAAGAAATGAAAGCCAGTCAGTTAATTGCAGAGACAGTTATCCTCGTGTGGAGCAGCTGGATGAGGAGACACTCACCGTGAACAGCTGAGCCGGATTGTAGTTCTCGTGCGTCTCCCATGTCAGCAGCACCGATGTCTTCATGACAGCTTTCACACGGAAATTTTTTGCGAACACTGCTAAAAGAAAGGCCACGCAGGCGGTTTAGGCACGTCGCTAACACCCGGCAGCACTCGCCGTTTCGCCTCCAGACCCACGCCTTACCTTCCCTTCCACGCTCAGTCCGGTACCGGTGCTGTTACCATCATTTCCAGTCTACTTGTGTCTGACTTGACTCTTACCTTGTCAGCAGCAGTGAACATTCCTGTTAAAAAGTCAGCTGACTAAACAGAAGGAATAGCCCTGATCATACCATACCTTGAGAGCAGAGTCATGAATACTGAGCTACCTAAGAGCACTTTCTGTCTTTGCTGGGGGGGGGGCACACAAGGGTGAGGGGGGGATCCTACCTTGATTCAGAGGCTGTGTCCTCAACTGGACACTTGGGCTATAGGGACCTGAGCCCTTGCTGGTAAAGGCACACACTTTAATGTCATAAGTGGTGTCTGGATTTAGGCCGTTGAGAGTCACGGAGGATTGGGGGGCCATGACAGTGAGCTCGGTGGGGCTCCGGGGGTTGTTGATGTCCTTGTACTGCAGCCCATACTTGATGATGCGGCCATTGCGCTCTGGCAGCGGTAGAGGTTGCCAGGCGAGGCGGGCGCTGGAGGCGCCAGCAGTCTCCACGCGAATGCTCCGGGGGTAGCCAGCGGGCCTGTCCTCGGGCGTGGCAACCTCCCTGACAGCCTCCTCTCCGAAGCCCACCCTGTTCCGGGCCGACAGTAGGAAGATGTAGGGGGTGCCTTTGTGGATCTCCTTGATGGTGTAGTGGTTCTCCTGCTCTGGAAAGTCGAGTGTAGCTAGAGAGTCCATGTCCTTGCGGCCGAACTTCAGACGGTATCCTTGCAAGGGGCCGAAGGTGTTTGGGGGAGGGTGCCATTGTAGCAATGCAGTGCCCATGTTGGTGACACTCACCATAAATCTCGGCTTCTCCGGCACTGAAATGAAGGTGGCAGTAAATTATGATTAAGGGGCCGTGACATTAATATCCTGCACCGGCGCTACCTTGGGGGAACCCTGAGCATAAACTATGATGTTTCCCCCTGATGCTGAGGTCTAAAATTCCCTTCTGTTTGCTGCACATCCCATTTCTAACACAGTGAAAATGTCTGTTGACACACCAATCAGTGCCCGAAATCACAACAGCGATCAACCAAGTGGAGACACTCTCATCTGACACCTACTTGACGTGCTTCACACTGCAAGGAAACGCCTCTTCACGTACCTGCACCCTTTGTGGAGACCAGCTTGGGTCTGCTGCGAGCCCCGTCACCTTTGGTCGTGTACGCGCCAACTGACACGGAGTATGTCATTTCGGGCTGGAGCTCGGAGATGACCGTCTCCTGTTGGACAAACCCGATGGAGAGCACAAGCTGTAACAGCAATGCTTGTGTCATCCCACCTCAGACCCGCTTAAAAAAAGCCTTATAAAAGTATATCTTTGTTATATATATAAAAAAAACAACACTTTGAAACAATAAAAAAAAAATAGCTCAGTATATCATGCTTAGTATTTCAGCCATTCAGTTAAAAGATAATAATTGGGGTAAAAGCATTAATGCGTATGCATCCCAAAGGTGACTTTAATAAATTAGGTTATTCACAAATTACACAAAAGGGAACATTTCTGATTAAATGTTAAGATCTACTGCAGTGTATCCAAATCACAGCATGCGCGTGATCACACAGAGGGCACTGAGGTCGCTCGTGCTGGCCCGTTCACGCTGGGCCACTCGCACGCTGTCTGATGTCACTTCCATGACAACCACACAGCGCCCCCTACTGCCTGTCCGCATGGCACTTTTATTAAGTCCGGCATAGATGTCCTTATGCAAACTAGCCTAGGTACATGGTATCTTAGGGAGTCATACTGCTGGTGCTGTGCAGAACAGACTCATGCGAGTCAAGGTCCGTATTACAGGAAAGGTGAGGGTGCTTATTAAGGAGGGGTGCAGGTGTGGGCAGGAGCGAATGGACTGCCAGAGAACGGTGATGCAGCACCAGAAAGATGTAAGTGTCTATCATGGATGAGCCTGGGAACCACCACACTCGCGGAAGCTGTTTTTTTTTTTTTTACTCACATGGTCAGCTGAGTCATCATATTCCCACTGGTGGAAGATGATGGAAGGAATAAAACAGGAGAAAGCAGGAAATAAGTACAGCTGTATATGCCAAAAAAACAAGATATGCAAATAAACCAAAGAAAACAAAGGAGGCTGTAGAATGTAAATAAATGCATTTTGGCCGTAGGAGAAACTGCAGCTCAAACAGTCTTGTTTTTTCCCCAGATAACGTCACTTTAATAGCAATATCTAGACAACAATTCAGCACGTTCATCCATTTTCCTGCGGCCCTTCCTACCGTCTTTATTTATTCACAGTAAACACTGACACAAATTCCCTGGCTTTATTTTCTGTTTTCCCTGACACACGGAGACCGGAATCTGTCTTATCTGTCAGACAAGGTCAGTTTTAACTTAATTAAAATATCCTTTCCATATGGAAAGTCAAGTGAGCTTATTCAGGTGTTATAAGGCGTGGAAAACATAAACTACATAGGATATAACCTTATATATATATACATAATAAAGATATAATATAATAATAATTGCAGATAGACCAGCGGACCAGGTCAAGGATAGGGCACCATACTGGATGATTAAGGCTGAACTTAAACATGTATAAACATACTGCACATATCAGCAAAATTGCACCCTGGGTATGTTGTGCTGGGCATCCTGAAAGGTCAGAGCAAGGTGAAGTGGACAGAAAGAGGAGGGTGACTACCTGCATGTCATCAATCAGGATGTCCTTGATGACGGACTGTCCGACTGGATCCTCATTTAGCATCCGGACATAGTGCACCTGGTAGCCGCGGATCTGGCCGTGCTGCTTGCTGGGATCGGGAGAGCGCCAGATCACCTTAACGCATGTGGCGTTGAGCGCCTCCACCTCAACTTTACGAGGCGGACCGCTGGGAACTGAGGGAATACCATGGGACAAAATAACGGTCAAGATCGCGGAGGCCAACACCACCACCGTGGCCAAGTCCGAAAAAAGCGGAGGGTGGCAAAACCAGTAAAGCAATTCAAAAGCCAGATATCGCAAGTATCGAATGACACTGATATTTCAACAATGGAAAGAATAAAAAAATAAAAATGTCCCCAAAAAAGGCCTGACATTTTAAAAGACATCAAAAGTGAGATTGTGTGTGGATAAAAAAAAATTGAATAAAAATGTAATTAGCAAAAAAAAAGAAAAATAAAAGATTGAAAAGAAGCCAAGGTGGATGCTTTGGCAGTCAAAGCATCCTGAAAGACTTTGGCAAATTCGATTTGATTAAAAGGATAGTTTTTTTTTCTTGGAAAAATTATCAAAAAGTTATCTTTCCGTCCGAGTGTCCCACTTTCCTCTCAGTTCAAAAGAGTAAATAACAAAGGGAAAAAATTGATTCTGTGACAGCGTTTTTGTCCAGTTTTGAGGAGAAAGCTGGTACATTCAGAGGGTTAAAACAAGAAAATGTCTCAATTCCACTTAAAG
>JAAGVU020000049.1:3087443-3105108 GCA_011763525.2 Mormyrus iriodes
ACTTGCCAGAGCCTGATGCCTGACAGATTTCAATGGGTTCATTACTACTAATTGGATTAAACTAACTAACTAACTAAACCATATACAATTTTCAAACTTATAAACAGATCCAAAAATAAATGCTACTTATGGTATAATTTTCCATCTGATATACTGAATTAAATATAAATAAAAGTACAGGCACCCCCCGGGTTTGTTAGGCTAATTGTTATTCAATTAAAATGCATTTTCTCCTTAAGATATTTTCGCCTTTCATTGGGTTTGTTGGAACGTAACCCCATCGTAACCTGGGGAGAGGCTGTATAGTAAAAATCTATATTCATTAGAATAGCTTAGCATATGCTAATACCAACACAAACAAAAGGCATTTAAAACAAGAGCGTCCCTTAAAGGGGAATCCCACCCAAAAATGATATTAATTCGATTCCATACGCATAAGCAGAATACTGTATTATATTCACACTCAACAAAGAATTGGCTATTTGTTTTATAAATGAATCCTCTTCTTTTCATCTAGAAATAGTAATTTTCTGTCTGGGGCCCGACAGCTCCATATGATTTCATTGTAGATATGAAATAATCAAATTTTGGTGGTCCTCCCCTCTAAAAGACTTGTCGTTACTCTTCCATGCAGACCATTTTCGTAACGTAAAACTTACAAACAATTTGGGAACCTCCATATTTCCATGGGTACCGGGTTGGACTCTACTTGAACTTTGGACCTTGACTTGTACCCACCTGCCCTGATCTTTTCTAAACAGACCCCAGATTTATTAAAAAAATATATATATTTACAATACTAGCATCTACAGTTTCACTACTGTTGGAATATATGCCATTTTCTGATGACTGGGCCATAAAAAAATTCTGGCAGAGATATAGGAGAGTAAATATCTTTTACGATAAACCTGAGGTCTTCTAATATGAAAAATGTGTTTGAGCGTTCTCTCCGTAACACTTCCATTAGTAAGATTAACCAGATTTTTCATTAGACGTAAACAAAAAAACCAATATAATACTGAATGGCTTTTAGTGTACATTTTCGATTGAATGCTCAACCACATTAACATGAATACAAAAGGACATATATATTTACATAACTCAGACACACACACACACACACACACACACACACACACACGCACACACACACCACTGTCTCCAAAACGTTGTACGGGCATTACTGTTTACGCAAGCAGTGGCCATTTGCCGGAAAACGCCGGTAACGTAAAAGAAATGAGGGCAAAATAAGTGAAGAGAAGGAAGAAGACCTACGTGTTTGGGGGGTCTCCGTGGAAACCTCATTGGTGTACGCCCCGACGCCATGCTTACTGCGTGCTGCAAGTTGGAATGTGTAGCTGGAGAACGGCTTGAGGTCCTTGAGAAGGTAAGCCGTCGTGGGCTCAAAGCTGACCCTTTTCTGTGAAATCAGAAGCAAACGTGCATATTCTAAATATAAAAGTGGAGGCGCATATCGGCGGCAACACAGGGCAAGCTGGCTTTCTCCGACGGATTTGCGGTCACTCATTGAAAAGGCTGCCAAAGCATCACATTCTTATGCCACAATGAGCAATACATTTGGGCAAAACACTGATATTAAGGAAATACTGTTACAGATGGATTGCTATAATTATAGATGAGATGGGCTCCAGGCTCACCGCGACCCTGTCCTGGATCAGCAGTTATGGAAGATGGATGGAGGGTAGAGCTACGGTTACCTCTTCCTTTTCATCTCCCTTCCTGTAGAGAAGCTCATATCCAATGATCAGGTTGTCTTGCCCGTTCTGAGGAGGTGGCACCCATGACAGCAATATGCTTGTTTCCGACTTGGCTTCCGCTTTCAGGTCCGTGGGCTGCGAGGGAACTGAGGGACGCCAAGGAATCATGGGGTCATTTGTAGGGCAACACAACAGCGAGAGCTACGTGGCAGTCTGGCAACCTGAAGGGGATTCCCGTTTTATGGCTATAATCAAGGATGACGAGGGAGCCTTTGGTGCTACATAAATAACACCAGTGCCATCAAAATAGTTTGACATAGACAATCATCTAACCTCCTGTTTCTCACTAATGATCTGTAATAGGTGCTTTATCGTTATTGCTTTATTTACTAGACTATATCCAAGGTGAATTACAGCTTTTGCAGACTGCACCGCACTTCACAGGAAAACTGTCTTTTAGACTTTCACTAAACACATGTTTGATGGTCTGGCTGTGTGGGTGGAGTTGCATTTTAATTAGTGGTGCACCGATGTGGAAATTTTGACTGATACTGTTCACCAACACATTTTTTCCTATAATACCTATAACTGTTAACTAGCAAAGCTCTGAGCTCCGCAAATGTGTAGCGCAACTGATGTCGATAACATGACATCAATTCAATTCAATTTTATTTGTATAGTGCGTTCTCACAATATTACATTGTCTGAAAGCGCTTTACATTATCCCCGCACAATGCCCCCAGTGAGCAAGCCAGAGGCGACAGTGGCAAGGAAATACTCCCTAGAAGGAAGAAACCTCGGGAGAAACCAGACTCAAAGGGGGAGCCCATCCTCCAGGGGCTGGCGGAGGAGGTTAAATGAGTCCCAACTTACACTCTCCCAATTTTAGCAAGCACTACCCAATGACTTATAAAGATCTGTTGAACCACCTCTTATAACATATAACAACCACCTCATACGATGCTGGCAGTGAGATATCAGCAAAGCAGCACCAAACTGGGAGACTGTAGCGATGTTCTAAGTGGTGAATGATCTGACCAAATCCGTCATCCTCTGCTACAGAAAATGGCTGATTGTCTAATTCAATCAAGTCCACTCAGCTGTTGAGTCTGTTATGTCTGATGCTACTAACTTTGAATACTGACCAAAGACTAAATAGCAGTTGGCAATAGTGATTGTTGATTATTCACTGATGAATGATTATTGATCATTGAATGATTATTAATAAACATTAGGTGATACTGAAATGTTCACCGATCTGATGATTTTGATCTCTTGAATCCTATTGGATAAATGAATGCATGCAGACACATAACGATCTTACCCCCGGTCTTAGCTATGATCTGCAGGTCTGGAGAGAGAGGTCCATCCCCGACCGAAGTGAAGGCCAGCACCCTGATATAGTAGGTCTTGTTAGGAGTGAGGCCTTGGATGGTGAGGAAGTTGGCCCCGCTCACCATCTGCTTCTCCCAGTGGTTGACGTGCAGGCTGGGCTCCGTGGTGTAATAGACCCGATAGCCCATGATCTGCCCATTGGCTTCCTCCGGCTCGTCCCAGTGGATGATGGCAGTGGTGCTGCTCAGCATGCGACCCCGGACCTGCCGTGGTGCCGTGCTGGGCGCCTGCTCCGCTGTCCGCGCCTCCACGGCCTCACTGGCGGGACCGCGTCCAATGCTGTTTACCGCCACCACCCGGAACACGTAGTCCGAGTAGGGGCTGAGGCCTCCCACGCTATAGCGGGTGGTGGCCACGCCGTCGATCTCCTTATACATGTCGTCGGAAAACTTGGACTTGTGCTGAATGATGTAGTAGGAGACTGGCTCTGGATTCCCAGAGTCCCAGGTCAATGTTATGCTAGTGGCCGTCCTTTCTGTTACCATGGGAACCCCAGGAGACCTGGGCAATGCTGCAAAGATGACAGCTTAGACTTATTAAAGAGCCATTCGAGCTGAGTGAGCATAAGAGGCGGAGCCTCACTGTAGAATTTCAGAAGTATATATTTTTTATCTGTTCAGTTAGCCGATAAGGCTGTACAGCTAGTAGGATTCCAGCACACTGTATAGATTTGCCAGTGTCGAGATTCAGTGAAAGAGCATCACGTTTTTTTGTTTTGCTGTAGTGCCGCTATTTTTACCTGACTGAAAAACACATAGGATAGAGGCCATCACAATGAAAAGTAACCATTTTACTAATTAATCTTTTTACATAACCTATGCGTGTTTACTATATATTTACAGATCTTCTTTCGTTTGTCTCGATGTAACTATTTTCTCTTTGAGTCGACTGTAAGGCTGCATCGTGACAAATATTTATTTTCTTTGCAACCTGTGGACAGTCCTGTAGAATCGGACAGCTTTAGTCGGGCTTAATCTGAAGCATTTGTGAAATCACTACCATGTCCCGGGAGGGAGAGCGTTCCACAAGCCCAAGACGGCCAAATACCACGTCCGCTTTCATGCAGAGGAAGTCTGATGTGGCCAGTATTTCAATTTCCTGACTAGCTTTCGCTCGCATCAGATTTGCGGATTTGAGTTTATTAAAGCAACAGCATGCTCTCTCTGCCCCCATTTCTGCTACGGACCGTTCTGTCGGTTACCTTTTACTGTGATCTGAGCCACAGCCTCAATGACGCCCAGGGTGGACATGGCCACGCAAGTGTAGTTGGCAGACTGACGCACGTCGGTCAGCTCCAGCACGTTGCGCCCGATGGGCATGTCGTCCTCTGGTGTCAGGTCCTCGGCCCCCAGCATCCACTTGACGTAGGGCATGGGGGAGCCAACGGCCACACAGGTGATGTTCACGCTCCCCCCAGGCATAATCTCATGGTCCGTCGGGGGTATGGAGAACCTTGGAGGGACTCGCCGGACTGCAGAGGATCGGAGACGAAGCATCACAATGAGCACATAGAGTTGGTGTGAAATGGGTGATTCAGGGTGAATTTATACAATGACTACCTGTTTGCTTCAAAAGTCCTGAGGCTTCAACGGGGTCAATTCTAGGATTTCTTAAGGCGGGGACCATAACAGGGCCCATAATTCAAACAGAGGGGCTAACATAATCATTATACAATAATATGCTTTGAATCGGTGAGTGACGGGGAGAGCCAATCAGCTTTCAGCTGGGGTCAGTGCCCCTGTAGCCCCGCCCCTGTATATACCCCTGGGCTTCGATAACCACTTTCAAGACTACCTACATGCATGTTTGTACAGTACTGGATCTATATTCGATGGCTTATTCACAGGTTAGAGGCTCAGATGCGCACATATTCAAAAGATATCATTAAAAATAATGCTTTCAAGATCAACATTTAAAAACACATAATTTTAAAATCTGGTATACTAATTTCCTAATATGCCAACACACCGCCACATATCAACATGCAGCATTCCGCAAGGGTTAAATACCTTTTTGCAAGGAGACAGGAATCTTAGACACTAATTTATTATGCATATTTTCATTTCGTTCTAATGAATTTCTGTTCTGTTCTTTTCACAAATTCAATCACCATTATTAGCTGTGATTGTCCACCCCAGAAGGAACAAAAAAGTGTCAAAGAAATCACTGCTAAGACAATTGTAACTGCAGATGGGATATTGTCATTGCATCACATTTTAAAATGCAATAAGAACTAAGAAATCTGGCTCTATTCATTTTCTATCCAATTATTAATGAATCACACCCCAAAGACATAACAATATATTGTTAATTAAAATGGAATTACATTATTCACGCTTTATTATAACAAATGTAGCTAATTATTTTCTGCCCATCAACATTTCCTTAATCTCCCTCTCTCAACTACCATAAAAGGCCAAAACTATTTCTTTCGCAAGGACCTCGTACACCATAAGCTGGAAGGAGTAGAAACACCACATTAATTCTACGTAAACATGGTGATTTATCATGTGCCCACAGATGTCTCCGCTGGCCGTGATTGGACTCATTGGATCAACCCATTAGGAAAAACCACGGCCAGTTGAGTTGAATCTAGGAGGAGGAGAGATTTCACATTTTTTGTTATTTCGCATAAATGCGGTTTTTGCATTTTGCATTCCTCTAAATTTGTGTTTTAATACAATTTTGTTTTTCATTTCCAGTGTGACCTCGGAACTTGATCGTTTTCTGATTTCACAATAAAGTCTTTTTAGGGACGATGCTCATTAATGTTTTTCAAACGGTAAACTTGAACCAAGCACCACGGTTAAGTGTTAACGGATCACTGCCTACATATAACGCGACAGCAGTTTACCACAATGTGGAAAAATAGTGCGGCGAAACCGCCACAAAAAGCTGTAGTGAGACGTGATGGTGATGCCACAGTCGAGAGCATTTTTGGTAACTGCATCCTTACAAACGAATGTGCGAGGTGAATTAAAAGTAAGAACACACACCAACCTTCTCGAAGCTCTGGAGGACAGAGGGGAGTGATGCAGAGAGAGACAGAAAAAGAGGAAAAACACAGAAAGAGTAAAAAAAATCCAGGCATTTAGTGGTTAAGTGCAGAGAAACTACATACATTACACAAGTATTTTATATCTTTATGAAAGACTCCCATACTCTTATTTCGTAAAGAAGCCACAAAGCAGGAAGCAAATAGATAATATAAGATTTTCACTGTTGTTTTACTCTTTTAGGAACAGCATCTGCAAGGTTGGTTAATACCCTCCTTAGAAACTGAAATGTAGAAGTTGATTAGTAAGTAACACACTAACCATTGAAAATCAATGAAAATATGAAGACTTATTAGAGCAAGAGAGAAAAGATACATGTTTGCACCCTCCACACACTAAAGATTTTGGACTGAAACCTTCCCTCGTCTAATTCGGCCTGTCTTTTAGCAAAGACGTACCTCGCACATAGAGGTTGGCGGGGGCAGAGTAGCGGGTGCCGTCGCTGTTGGTGGCGACGCACTCGTACTTCCCCTGGTCGGACTCCTCGCTGTGCTCAATCTGGAGGGCACCTGAGGGGAAGACAAGGTGTTGGGCAAACACAGAAGTCGCAGGTGGACTCAGGCTGGGCCTCCAGAACCAATTCAGATGATTCGATGTCCTCAAAGTCATGTGGCAGCCAGCCACCCCCCCCCCAAATTAGGCTTTAATCTGCTCCTTTAGTCTGCCATCCAACAAAAACATGTTTCACGGTCAAAATCAGGGGTAGCTACATCTTTTTACATATTCCCAATCAATTAGCTTTTTTATTTCTAGAACAATATATCCATTTTGGTAAAAATTTTGAATATATATGTCTTTGATTCTAATATATATTTTTTCTTATGATATATAATACAGATGCATGACTTTGTGATTGCAAGCTAATACCTCTTCTGGAGGGTGCTCTATACTCGAACATAGCTAACCACTAAACTTGTCGTTAATGCTCAGGTAAGTTACAGTAACTGTCAGGTTTCAAAGAAGGTGGATTAACACTTGCGTGTATTACAGGTTTCCTGCAGTGATTGACGTTAATCTCTGAAATCTACTCATAGAAATTACAAAAAGGATATTGAGAGATATTAAAATACTCACATTTACCTGAGCAATATTTCACTTAAAACAACATGGTTATTCCTTTTTTTTCTGCAGTTCAGAAATCACCGGGAAACTGTTTACCTTACAGGATGACATTAACGACAAGATTTTTCTAGAAGGAAATGGCCGAAGGTTTGGGAGAGGGAACAGGGCCATTCATATACAACAACTCACTGCATTGCTTAACATGGAGATGAGTGGAACTGCTTCAAAGGAAGCATGCCTGGCACTTAACAAAAGAGGCTTACGATTAACGAAAGCAACATACTCATAGGGAACTGTTAAAACCAAACCAAGACTGCGGGGTTTAAGCATAATCCAAAGACCTGCCCTAAGCGGGGGGCGTTCGTAACTTCATCTGGGAATAGTCCATAAAAATTTGCAAATGGGGGAGGAAAAAAAAAAGAAAAGGAACAAACAAAATAGGCAAAATGCTGCTGCTTTGACATAAGAAAAAATAGCTGCGGTTAGTCGAATCAAAACACCAGCGTCAATTACAAAATGGCCGACATGCAAATCCTTTCGACGAAGAAACGCCAGTCGATCAGCGCCACTTACAACCATTTGTCAAGCCTCTGCTGAAAAATAAAATTCAAGTGCATTAGAAGACAAAACGAAATTGAAAAGGGCCGCCAGTGGCGGGGAGGAGCGACTGCCGCAAGGGCTGCGAGAGAGACACCCCCTGAAATCCACCAGTGGGATCAGTAGTGTGGGTCTCAGCGAAGCCAAGAAAAACATATAGCACATCATCCACCCTCCAGCTCGAGTCACACTGACAAAACTGGGGACAAAAAAGAGATCCAGCAGGCCCTAATCGGACCTTTCGCTTCCCCAAGCCCTGAAGAATTAAAAAAAAAAAGTCAAAAAGAAAAATCCCTTTTAATCCAAGAAAAAAAAAGACACAGGTGACAAGAAAAAAAAAGCACCTTAGAAACTTTATCAAAAAAGTGGTTGTGTGGGGCTTTTTTTTTTGTTTAAGAAAGTAGAGGAACAGAAGAAATAGCAAAAGCTTGCTAAAATGGGCTTTTAAAAAACAATAAAAAAAACAATAAAAGACAAAATAAAACACAAGCAGCAGACAATAGGCAGTGTTTATCCCAGCATGCCTGCATGAATTCACACCGTCTGGGGTCTTTAGTGCTGAACAAGAGCAGCTATGGGGAAAAATGTTCGGCTGTTTTAGGTGGACAAAAAAAGGAACAGGTGAGATTGGACTATGGCCAATTGAAGAAAGAAAAAAAAAGAAATATTAAAAAAAGCGAAAATAAAAATATGCTTCGTTGTTTTACAGTAAGCATAAGCAAAGTATATCGGAAAAGTACCTTCCAATGGAAAATGGAGGGGAAATAAAGCTGGCACATACGATGGGCGTTTGATGGCGGTTGGAGGAATGTGGTTTAGGGGGAAGCAATGGATTTGGGGGGGGGGGTTGGCTACATGGACAAAGGTGCAGGAGATGGGAGGACACCGAGAATGAATAATTTCATTCTGTGAACATTAGTTCAGCACTCTTACCTCTTATTGGCGTACCACCTGGGTGGATAATATGAATGCAAATAAGATTAGAAAGAATAAAGATTAGTACGAGAAGAAGGGAGCCAGGGCTTTGGAAGAAGAATCAAATTAGATTTAACAGAGTAAGTCAAATAAGCTACTCAGAAGGAAGAGAGAGAAAGAGAGCTGGATTCACTCTATTGGCACAACAAGGTTATCATAGATAGTAGTAGGAGGTCAGAGAGGGTAGTACACTGCTGTCCCACAAGGAAGGGCATTTTGGTAGAGGCATGACTTCTGAGGAGTCGTTTACTAGGGAGAAACGGCAAGGATCTGAGAGGAGAAAGGGGGGTGCTGTCTGGAAGCCTTCGACCGACAGCCGTTACCGTAAAAACCCTAAGATAGGGACTCGGCACTTTTAGAGCATCCTGGTGAACAGCTGCTGACGAACACTGATAGAGAGATATTCACCAGGGAGGTGGGTGGGTGAGTGAGTGGGTGAGTGGGTGAGTGAGGCGGGTACCATACAGGTGGAGGCAGACAGGGAGGTGCTACCGTGTAGACTGGAATATGGCGTCTGTTTTGGGATCGCAGTGGCATTTGTGTACTCTACACAGGAGTGTCTATTGGCTGGCACATAAAGTGCGTGGGGGGAGGGGGGGGGGGGAGTCGTGTGCCTCCGTGGCTATCAGGTGACGCCACTATCTGTTAGTAAAATACATGCCATGCATTTTAATAATAAGTTTGAACATGAAAATTAGTGGGGGTGAGGTGTGCTTCAGAACTAAGCACTTACCAAAGGACTCTGGAGATTTAAATACGGAGAGAAGAAAAACATAACATAAGAATATCATTATATTCTTGAGTAATCTGGTACATAGCTTGCAGAGTTAATGTTTATTATACTCTATTTCACACGCTGATAAAAATGTCTTACTCTTACACGAAAGAAAAAAAAGATCTAATTGCACAGATCTGCTGACAACAATGAAAAGGCAGGTTAACAAGACGAATTAACATCACAGGACAAGGGCTGAGGATTCTGGGAGCAGACAGACGATCAGACGGTTCCGGCTGCATTATGACTACTACTGCAGGCAGTCTCAGCGGACATAAGAACTGGCGGGTGAGCCACAGTACTTACTCTTAGACATTCTCTCTGAATATATATAGTTATCTAAAGCAGTGTTTCCCAATCCGGTCCTCGGGGTCCGTACCGCGAGCTGGGAGGGAGCAAAAATGTGGACTGTCTAGCTGGGAGCTCGGAGAAAGCAAAAACCTGGACTGGCTGAGGGCTCCCGAGGGCCGCATTGGGAAACACCGATCTAAAGAAATATTAATACAGAGCTGGAGCTCAGGGGTCGGGAAGGAGGATACTTAGGCACGTGATAGGCAGACAGAGGCAGAGGCTGGAATCTACACCAAAAACCGGCAGCCGTAGATCCAGAGGGCTTCGGAGGACTGGGGAGAACTACTCAGCAACCTCACACATTACTGTGGCTCCTTAGTTTGGGGGGGTAAATGTCCCACTCGGAAAAAAAAACAGGATCATGGTTTTCGATCGCGTTAGTCAAGACGAATTCTCATTAGTTTTATTTGAGGGGAGAAAAAAAAAAAAGTATAATGTATTAGTGTGAGGGGAAGGTTAGGATCCACAATTTTTAGTTAAAATGCTGGAAAACTGCCATGGGTTCTGTGTTCCATTAGACAATTAGTTTTTTTTTTTTTTCATGGGATGGCTAAAAACAGAAGATACACCATTGCTGGGTTTGAAATGAGGCCCAATGTGTGTGTTCTTTTTTTTTTTTTTTTGAAAATCAAAGAAAACGTAAATTAATTAAAGGGGTGGAAAATGGATCCATTATAAATTGTATAAAGGAAAACAAACAAACAAAAAACTAATAAACAGTACAGTCACAGCAGTGAGTAATGTGAAGCATAACTGGAGACAGAACGGGAGGCGACAGTCAACAGGACGTGACGAGACGAGAGACGAGGAAGACAAAGATCGACTAAGAGGCAGGAAGAGGTAACTACATCATCAGCTAGAACTCAAACAGGCCATGAGAAGAGGGAAGGGTAATCCAAAGGGAACAGGAGCGACAGCCAGGAAGGGGCTCGAGGCCTGAGTGGGGGTGGCGGCTGGGCCCTACCTGAGCGCAGCTGCTTGATGCGTCCGTTGTTGTTGCTGGTGTTGACAGGCAGGAAGTCCTTGAACCAGGAGATCTCAGGGTCGGGGTTGCCACTGGCGGCGCACAGCATGGTGGCCGTGCGTGTGCGCTCCACCACCTTCAGCTGGGGGCCCATGTCTATGATAGGGAAACCCGGGGGGAGCTGGTCCTCTGAAATACAGGAGACCAGGCAACGTTCATGGACCACCCACATGCCCCCTGCTGGCCGCTGACCAAAATGACTTTGGTGTGTAACCGACTTCAACCCCAACAAAGACAGACTGTAACACAAGTGTAATAAATGGTAAAAAAAAAAAAAAACATTGTTAAATTACTGTAAATATACACAAAGCATTGTTTTTTGGCAACTTTTAATTAGAAAACCAAAATAAACTCCATTTGCTGTTTCGGAGGACAGGACACAAGGGAGGGGACACCCTGGACAGGATGCCAGTCTGTCACAAGGCACTCAGTGACACACGCAATCAAGAAATAAAGAGACACCAATTCCATCAAACCCACAACCATGGAGGTGTGAGGCTACATTGCTGAGCACTGCGCCACATCCCATAATATACGCCTTTACCAAAGAGCATACCAGTGAAAACAAGGATAAATGAGGACAATCTGGGTGATATATAAAAACTATAAAAGTGAACTTTTCACCCAGGGAAATTCACAGAAGCTATGTACAGATTATAAATTATATTTCATATTCTCTTTTTGCCACATTTTTTTTGGAGTTTTCGTGCTTTAATTAGCCTTTCTACAGTGAACCATTAATTTTCTTGATCACCTGTTTTATATTTCCAATGCAGACTCAAAACCTGTGTGGGAAGGTTTGATTCTGGGTAAAAGCATTCATTGTAGTCTGACCGGTGATGTAAAACGGCCGCCTGGGCCGTGAGCAGCTTTCCGGTACGAGTTCCCACTCAGGGTGAGTCATCCCCGACACGGAAGGCGCAAGAGAACAAACAGCCACAACAGCGAGAGCCCCTGTACTCCAATCATGATGCGAGCCACTTAGACTGGCCTCTCGCATCTCGACAACTTGCCCGCCCACAACTGGCACTGGCAGGCTGGTGCTTTTTTATTAATTATTTATTTACTTTTTCTAAGTGAATGACCCAACTTCAGAATTGTGCCTTATTCCATCACTTTATGTTGAAGTGGTAGCATGTTCCCTGACATCTCAGTACCCAAGAGAATAGCACGATGCCTTGGAAAACAGCAAATAAAGTCCTCTCCGTTTCATTCTTGACTTATTCTTCCTTGTAGAAATGTTAAAATTTCCTCAAGTAAACCTTTTGTGCAAGTGCCGTGAGATCCTGTCGCACACCTCAGACAGGCTGACGAATCGCACCCTTTTTCAGCTTAATGAACCTCTGACACCTAGCAGTTTATTTCTAATGCACCGTCTCCCTCCTTCAGCCGTGAGTGACCGACACAAACGGGCTTCATCATGTGCACTGGCCCTTCAAGCCACTGCTGATTATATTACATAAATTAAGGGCTCAACCAAGGGACTGTGTTTAAGTGATAGGGATACATGGAGGACGAGCCCACAGCTATGACGAGAGTCAGCTGGAATCCCAAAAACGATGAAGGCGGAACTAGATCGAGAGAGCGTTAAAACAGTGTTCCGTGCTGATACTGGGAAGACTCTTTCCTGCCTTGTACCCTGTGATTACAGACAGAGGTGGAAAGTTCAGGTGCAGAAAGTAATAATCCAGACCAGGGTTTTGTTTCAACCAACCAGCTTAGTATTCTGTGACTGTGACTCTTTATACTCAACTGGTTGGTCAAAACAAAACCTTGGTCTGGATTTGTACTTTCTAGACCTGAACTTTCCACCTCTGATTCTTGGGACAGACTCCAGGCCCCATGTGTCCCTCTACTAGTTAAACATTTATGTAAGATGGATGGATCGAAAAGGTTACTGATCATGTGACATCTACCCAGCCAAACTGAGACGGACAGCTCCTAAAAAATCCCGTTTGGCAATTTCTTTCGGGGCTCTCGTAATTCCACGCTAAATTAGTATTTGGAAATTTGCATCTCAGGAGTCCAGTATTTTAATCCAGTATTTTAAAACTGTGATTGTCCACTGACAGTCAGCACTCCATATTTTTTTTTTTTCAACTTTTTTTGGACATCGGGAGCATGTGAGAGAAACCGCAGCATCGAGGACCTTGAACCCCTTTTCGACGTTACAAACGTTTTGTCACGCAACGCCGACAAAATAGCGTAATAATTTAAAAACCAGAGATGCATCGCTCCGTCGCACGCAAAGTCACGCAGCCTAATATCAGCCTAACGAGCCTAAATGTCAAACGCAATATTAGTCAGGGCAATCAAATGGCATTCACATGGCATTTTTAATTTTGATGAGAAGTTCATTACTGTTGTTTTGAACAAGCTACGTTTGTTTCTTCAGCATGATTAATCAAAGATAGAAAAAAAAACAGAAAAATGAAACCCTGAACGGTAACCCTAGCCTGCTGAGCAGTTTATGGCTGAAAGCACAAATGCTGAGAGTATTCGCGGCTCACTCTGGAGGTAGGACTAGCCTTATAAAAGCAAGCATTTCACATGTCGTTTTAAACTCCGCCTTCCCGTCCAGGTGACGGCACGGCGACCCCTCGTGACCTTAAAAGCACACGGTTCTTCTTAGCTGCTGTTTTCAGCAGCTAGTGGCGTTTCCAGCGACACTGCTGGCTACATCGACCGCTAACATCTTGAGTTGCAATCAATCAAACAAGGCACGGATAGAACTGAGGACCTGGAAACATGGACTTTGGGGGAAAAAAGGAGGATAATAAAACAGATTCCTTTACAGAGCCTGGGAAGGACAGAGAAACCGAGAACGCTGTCTGACAGACTTTAGGGCTGTCTGGATCATGGCCTTGTGCTGTTACAAATGGTAAGTCAGTTAAAGAAATACATATTTTATGAGTTACCTCTTACAGAGTTTAACAGTCTATACTCAATCTATATTTAGCATATGTACTATTATATATTTTGAATATTCATATCTTACAGCCGCTGCTATTGCTGTTTTGTGAAACATGTCTAACCAGCACCTCATATCCAATGCCAATGTCATAACGAGCCTGAAATCTATCCCATCATGCACTGGGAATGAAGCAGGATGCACCATGGATGGGCTGTCAGTCAATCACAAATATTTAACAACAATAAATGTACAATAAATGTACAATCAATAAATTGCTGGAATAACAGCAAGGTAACCTCAGCCACCTCATACCATTTTCCATGTAGTAATATGATTCTTTTTGTCACTGAAGGTAAACGATTACTGATTGATGATGATTAAAGGGTAAAATGATCAATTATCGAGGCTGTAAAAAACGTCGATGTACAGCTACCAGTAAAACAGCAGAGAATTTAACATGGCTGTGAAGAGAAAAAAAAAATCAATCAAGAAGGTATAAAAACATCTGATCCGTGGCAGTTTGAAGGTCAGGCTCACAGAAGAGAATTGGCTGAAAGCCACAGGGGTCAAAGGGAGCCTTCGTTGACGTGACAGCTATAGGCAGCCCAAGAAGCGGTTTAAACAGCACAGCAAGCAGATCGCTCGGAGACCGGCCCTTTGACCTTCAAGCCATGGCATTAAATAAACACAAGAGGCACAATTCGGTCATAGACATGTGGCTTTTCTACAAGCACATCTTGCACATTTTCACTTCCCTCACAATGCCAAGGCTCACAGTAAAACATGATTGATATCGACTAAAATTCTCTGTGTACTACTGATATCCCACAATGCCTCACTGCATTCTTCCCGGGGAGTGGCACCCCAGACCAAATAGGAAGTCAACAAATGTGGATGAACCTACAGATCAGTGGACAGCAAGCCCTCAGCTATGATGAGCATCAGCTGGAATCCCAAAAAAGGTGAAGGTGGAACAAGACCTAGAAAGTGGCAAAACAATAGCTTCATTGTTCATCTCAGGAAGGTTCTTTTCTGCCTTTTACCCTGTGATTCCCAGGAGCAAAAACGTGGACTGTCTGTGGGTCCCCGAGGACCGATCTGAGAAACACTGCTATAGATGGACAGATACCTGTGCAGGAGGTCATGAACACTTATTTTAATTGTACAGGTGCAGCGTTATTTTTAAGGCCTGGAAAAACCCACCCACTGCTAATCAGAATCTTTAATTATATTTTCCTAATCATTATGCATCATGTTGAGAACTCGGCCTGCCATGTGCCCTTAGGGTGTCCTTCCACATCCCTCTGCTGTCCGGCCATAAAACCTAATGAGGGAACTAAGGCTGGGGAAAAACCACCCTGGCAACGACACTCACTCAAGCGGAAAGGTCTGGACGGGTCTCACACGACCCCAAACTGGGGGGGGGGGGGTAGGGGTACACTTTAGGTAGCAGCAAGAGAGGTGTAATCAGCGAGGGAGGGTGTCGTTATCTTCCTTATTGCTATTCAGCAGCGGATTCCGTACCAAATTTATAGCTAGCCTGTAAAGAGTCGGGCCCCTGTAATAAGTTCGAAAAATGAATAAATTTAATTTAAACTGTAACAATACATGGTTGTAGCTGAATAATTATATGGGTGGTAAAGTCAAAGCCTAAACCTGTCTGCTTCCAGATGTAGCTGTCTCTCTGCGTTCCTCCTGGAGTTTCTTACACGCACCTTTATTTTACTCTAAAAACTACATTTCACGCTGGTGCTATGCCAGCCATGTAGACGCAGTTTATTTTAAACTCGTTATATAAATTATACTTGCTGAAAATGTATGAGGATACGTGACTTCTGGCTTCCCAGCGAGGAAATCAGAAGCTCGCCACCGCTTTGCAATGCAAAATCGGCACGTCTAATCAAGCGTGCTGATAAAGGCGTTCAGACAGAGAAGCGACCCATTTGCATGTCAGCCGGCCTCCTCTGCTTGCGATTTACGGCCTGATCCGGCCGCGCTCGTAAATGGAAAATTAGAAAATAATGACACTGTCAATGTCCAAAATCGGTGAGCTGTTTATTTACGCGGAGGAGCAGGGAGCGCGGGGCGGAATGAAAAGCCGTAATTGAAACACACGCAGTGTTTTGTGTGTTAGGGAGAAAGGCATTAAGTGTTACCAGATAAGACCGCTTCGACAAGGAGATGAGAAGGAAAGGAATGGGTGTAACACAACTGTGATGATCAGAAACCCATCCATCCATCCATCCATCCATCCATCCACCCTGTGTTGGATCCTGGCAAGGGCAAGATGGGAAGTTGCCCATGGCGGCATCTTATGTGACGGCACAAACTTAGCAAACCTGGGGGGCGCACCACATGGGCTTTTATCATGCATGCATCCATCCATAGTCATGCAAACCCACAGCCCTGGATGTGACTGGCAGGGGTGCTGCCTGTAGTTACTGTGCCACCGAAGCAGACACCTAGCAACAAGAAGGGAAAGTGGCATAAAGATTCACTCAATGAGGACAAACTCACTCAGTGCATTTTCAAAATTTATCATTGAAATGCAGACCCATTTCCGAGGCCTGCTCATAACACGCATGGCAGTACGGATAAATCAGTTTAGCTCTGCAGGCATAATTGACGGGGAGCTAGAAATCACTGTAGGAAATCTATCTAGTTCGATAAAGACTTTTTGCCGTCAGCTGACAGCTAATAACTCATTATGTTTGCCAAGTTGGTAGCCAGTTCATTTAACAACTGCCAAATCCAGGAACGGTGCACCAGACTGAGGAGTTGCTAACTGCACAGCACACCGACAGAGTATTATAACTGCTTATCGTCACCCTGTTAACAAATTAGCATGGATGGATGAAGAGTGGGAGAGACTTTGCAAGATATAATTTTAACTGACCGAATTTTAAACAGTCCATATACTCAGTAAGTGAATTCTCTATAAATCTTAATATGAGTGAATTTACCAGATTTATAATGCGTTTTTTTTTTTTATTTGCAAACACATCACGTTCCTTCATCATACGGGTCAGATTTAATACAATATTTTGCAACAAACAAATGTGAATACAGCTCGCCTGTGCGGAATATAATGGCTAACCCTAATTCACTATGCAAATCAACATAAATATTGCAGTAAAAAGAAAAAAAGAAATATAATTATTACTGCAGCTTTCTATTATGGAAAAGGAGATTAGAAAACTAAACATTAAATGCAAATATTCCTGTGAATGATAATAAACTTATTGTATGATGTTTTTGTGTTGTTATGAATATGTATTTGTGTTTTTCCCAATCTATATGCAGACACACACACACACAGTATATATATATATATACACACACACACACACACAGTATACACACACACACACACACAGTATATACACACACACAGACACACACACAGTATATACACACACACACACACACACAGTATACACACACACACACACACACACACACAGTATACACACACAGTATACACACACACACACACACACACACACACACACACACACACACAGTGTATATAGAGTAGGGGTGGTACCCCGATGTCCTGGCTAATATTGCCCATTGTGGCCCTTTCAAATCTGTCCGCTTAATCATCCCCTATGTCTAACTGGTGAATTCTCTCCTGCCCCTTCACCACCTTAGCTACTGTGTGGTGAGCGTACTGGTACAGAATGGCTGCCGTCGCATCATCCAGGTGGGGGCTACACAGCGGTGGTGGTTGAAATGGCTTCTCATTGGCTCTGTAAAAAGTGCTTTGGGGTGTCTTGAAAAGCGCTATATAAATGT
>JAAGVU020000049.1:3125552-3141013 GCA_011763525.2 Mormyrus iriodes
GTACAGCCCTAGATTCAGAAGGCAGAGAATAACTGATAGATAGATAGATAGATAGATAGATAGATAGATAGATAGATCCAATTTGAATTTTAAACGTTTACATGTGTGAGTGCAGACTGGCTATGTGGTTTTCCTGCTGTGGGTCTCTTGTTTGTTGTTACTTTCAAGCTGCAAATTTAAGACTATTTTACCAAGTGTAAATGCTTTTCTTTTTTTTTACAAAAACATCTGTCACAGTAGTTACAGAAAAAGATGACAGATCGCACATCCTTCAGAAAGCTAAAATTACTCAAACAAGTGCAGTAGGCAGACTCTTAAACACCACCTTTTCTGTCCATGCGCCTGTGAGGGTACTGATATGATACTTAGATCTTACTGTGAAAAGGAACACGTGTCACATTTTCCACCCTTTAAAATGCGGGTCGAGCTGCAGAATATTATATTTTGGGCTCCCATTTTGTAATTTTAGGCAGCTGGTAAACATGTTATGGTATAAAATGAATTTGAAATTGCTGGAAAAGATGCCCAGCACTAAGTCCATCAGGGCTCCCACAAATTGGGGAAATAGCAATGTGCAGAAAGGAGACTTTAGCTGAACCTTTCTGCACTGTAGTCTCAGTGTCACGTCTGCACAAGTTAATTATCTGATAGGACGAGGGCCACCTCCCATACTGAGATATTACCATTTATTTACCAGAACTCTCCCACCATGCAGTCACGTATTTCTTGAAATACGACCACCGTCGCAATACTGCACAGTGGACAGTATTTTTCTCATTACTATATTCGTACTTTCAGAATATCAGCAGAGACCTGAAATGACTGTCATTTAGCGACCACCAGTGTGTGCCGGCCTTCATTTCAGCGGACTGACTGAATCTCTGACGCATAACCAGATTAGCTTTAAATAAACTGTTAAATTACATTTTTACGGTGTACTAAGATGTGTTTTTATACTACGTCATTTAGGTCCACTTCATAAAACTGAATATTTAATATATTTATATAAGAAAAATAAAAAATATACAGTTTCCTGAAGGTCATTTTGGGATATTAGTTTGATAGAATGTGGAAAATACTGTAGCCGATTGTAACTGCAAACAGATTAAGTTGCTATACATGGTGTTATTACTCATTTCTAGCCATATTTTCTCAAAGCACACAATTTGAGAAGCTTGAATCCCACATATTTTTTCAGAGTTTTCAAGACTTAAATCGCAGTGACTGGTGGATATATTTTTAGAGTAAATGTCTGGCATACAAGGAACAGAATAAGATGAAAATGTACTGGAATGTTCTTGTGGGAACTCAGTTTAACCCTTAGGGATATTACCATTAAATGTACTCAAGATAATCAACTTGGTTTAGGCATAAATAGTGATGCCACTTTAATACCAAAATACTTTATCTCAAGTACAGTGTCATTCACCTTGAATCAATGGACTGGCATCCCAACCTGAATATTCTGGCTGAGAAGGGCTCCAGGCCTTCCTATGTCCCTGATAAGGATAATTGATTAGAAGAATATCACATTCATTACTAATGTTTTCTGTAGATGTGATTCAAATCACATGGCTGTACCTGAATGCATTCAGAACACAGATAGGGTGAAAATGCTTAGTGACTGAGCAGCTAAGATGTAGAACGGCTAGTATCTGTCATCCAAGAGATTCTAAACAAGGTGTGATTGTCGGTGTCAGACATGGTGTTTCAAGCCTCTCAGTAACACCCTCCTGAGATTTTCACACACTACACTGTCTAGAGTTTATAGAGCATGGTGGGGTGAAGAAAGGCAACCAATCAGTGGTATTTCTATGGCTAATAACACCTTGTTAATGAGAGAGGTCAGAGGAGGATGGCCGAACTCATTAAAGCTAAGAGGAAGGCCACAAGTACAGAAATAATAGCTTAGTACAACAGCAGTGTGCAGAATGACATCTCAAATTTAGGGTTTGAAGCAAGCTTGGGCAAAATCAAAAGTATGCTTGAGTCATGCCTTCAACACTTTATTATAAAACCAGCTTTGTGTTAATGATTTTACCCAACTGTAGGCTAATGTAAGTGTTCTAAGCATGTTTAAGGTAGGCGAGGCTAGGCTATGATGTTTGTTAGGTTAGGTGTACTGTGTTATAATGCATTTTTGCCTTACGATATTTTCACCTTACGAGAGGTTTATCAGAACGCAACCCCATCGTAAGCTGGGGAGCCTCTGTACGAGAGAGTGAATGCGTCAGTCTGAAAATGATAACTTGTCAATAGCACAGGCAAAGTCCAACACTAACCCTAACCAACATACTTCGGTACGAAGTTTTCTTAACAAAACCAATTTGTTGCGCCTGTTCCAATGTGCTAGCTCCATCAGATCAGCTCTTGGTGAGGTTTAAGGCAAAATTATACTTTGGAATATGTTAGAATATTCTATTATTTTATTACATGAGTAAGAAAGATTAGGTATATGAAGCAATAGCATTATTTAAATCACTTTTATGTAAATGAGAAAGCTTCAAGGCTTTGCAGAAATTCCCTGTAAAGCTTTTAATAGGAAAATTTATATCTGAAGACAGCCGAACAAGGTTCAGTCAATTAAAATTCAGCATTTAACACTGACAGATTTGACAAATGCATATGGATAATGCAACAAACAAACTAAAATCGGAAATAAACATGCAGAAATTTTTATGCTGGATAGCATTGGTGAAGGACGTGCTATACGCCAGCACGACGATATGACTGTCACATATAATTCAGAACCCTACATCAGACTATTAAATATGTGTAATAGCTGAAAGCATGCTGAACAGTAAAAGATTAATTAATGTAAACATCACAGCTACAGCAAAAGAATGTAAATCCTTACAGTACCAAATTGTGGGATTATACCTGTGGGGTGGCATGTAGCTCTGCGGATTAAGGCTTTGTGCTCGTAATCAGAAGGTTGCTGGTTCAGATCCTGTGGTCGGTAGGGTGATGTTACTGTTAGGCCCCATAAGTATGGCCCTTAACCCCAAACTTCTCCAGGAACTGACCCTGCTTTCTCAAATGTGTGTTTTTTTTGTACAAAACAAACAAACAAAAATGTTTAAAATATCTCCTCCTAGGGAGACAACGTATTTCTATGGGTAGAATACATTCCCCGTTGCACAAAATACAGAAGTTACTGGAACATATCACTCAGTGTGTACTCACAGTATTTAAATGATACAAACTGTGACACTTATACTGCATTTTGCATGATATTTTCTTGAAAAACTTTTCATTGTTATCGACAGGGTTGCTTTAGGAGAAGCTGGGCCACTGCCCCATTTCGTGAAAAACACAGAACCTTCCTCGTAACAAATTAAATCTTGCCTTACAAGCCCTAATTAACCAGGGGCAACACTATAAATCTATGAAACGATCGTGACGGCTTCTCCCAGTAGGTGTGGAGCCTGTTAGACGCCAACTCTTCCTACAGGCAAATAACTTTTTGTTGTAAAACCGACTCGGGAAACACTCCCTGCTCAGAGGGTGCCATTAAGGCATGGTCATATTAAACTGCACCCACCAACACCTGATTGTCTCTCCGTAGCCTCATTTACATCATACAACCATCTCTGGTATGGAGGGCAGACTTTTACCCTCTAGGGGGCGCTCTTGTTTAGGACCTCTCCTGTCTGTAGATACAGGATCCTTGAAATCCAGTCTGGCAGTCAACATACCGTCAACTTGCTTATTTAGACTTTGGAGAATAGGAATTACAGAAACCTCAAACAAACAAACAAACAAACAAACAAACAAACAAATACAAAAAACTGCACGTGTGCGGGTGTGCTGACTCCAAACATGGCTATGCATAGGTGCTTCCAGGACAACAGCATGGCATGTCATTACATCTCTACATAGTCGCAGCACGCGGATGACGGCACTCAAAATGCGATCTTCACTTGCCCATGAGCATGCAGAACGATCAGATATGCTTGCAGTTCCACACATGTTCACACACATATATTTATACAAAACGGTCCTATGGGAGTTTTCAGACCGGCTGGGTACAGGAGATTCCTCAGTGACGTGCTTCATTAAAAGCCACTTCTGAATCCCAGAGCCCTAACACACAAAGACAGTTCACAATAATGTCTGTGTTGCATCTGTACTACTAAGGTTCCATAACAACCAATACTGGTTGTTAATGGTTTTGAGAAGGTCTTTTAACATGTTAAAAAGGATGTTTTGGTTACTATCCATGTATACCACTTTAAACCCTGCTAACTATTCACAGGAGATGTGTGCAGTAGTAACTAAATATTTTAAATTCCTTGATATTTTTAGCAAGTAATACTGAAGGAATTAAACATCTGGTTTAATAAATAGTCCCCAGTTTTTAGAAGCTTTTCTGTAAGACTTTCAACAAAGATTTCTACATCTAAAATTCTATCGGCAAAACACACTGGAAGGAATCCACATTAATCATTCATCTTCCAGAACAGCATTGTCATATTTTATAATGCAGTTTTCTGAACCTGAGGTGATGGCTTCCTGAAGTCAATTTTCATAGTTGCCCTTCTGAACCAAATTGTTGGAGGGACTCCTGCGGAACTGGCCTCCATTTCACACACATCTGTTTCGCACCCTATAGTCGACGCCATGTGACCTGTGCTATTTATCACTTGGGATCTTGCTGGTGTTTGCCCGGGTTCCACCGGAAGCCATTACTGAAGCCCTACATCACTGTGGCAGGATTGCACGTTACCCAGTTCAAAAAATCCATCACACTCTCTTCAGCTTCTCTTTTGCTGGGATCTCCATTCATTTTGTCTGCACAGCAAACCAATAAAGTTACATTCAAATATGGGATATGAAAAAAATGACATCATCGTTATATATGACATCATAATTATATCAGTGCCGATAGCTCAACGATAGAACGGGAAAATGGTGACTGTGATCACGTTCCAGGTCGAGTACATCAATAAGGGATCCCAATGAGGCATCATCATGACGCCTTTTTTTCCAGGTTACTCAAAATAACTGAATCCCTGTAGACACCGCTGTAATGTCCCAGGGAAATAGGAGGGTGCTGTGATTGCTCTGGACTCAGGCATAACACAACAGGCTGTGGCTCCTTCGCACAAGGAGCTTCATCGAAGGCCGCCCAGCATGGCATCTACACCAGAACCAGCTTGAAGATCGCAGCCATAAACATAAATGAGGTGACATGGCCCAAGTGCTCCTTCGGGGCATTTTTATAGAACTGATGAAGTTCGTTTTCACATCTTGATTTTGGCACTTCAGGTCATATTCCAGAGATACTCGGAGGTGAACCAGAGACTCTAAGGTCAGAAGGTGCGAAAACAAGTATAAAATCTGGCTCCTGGGTTGAAACGCTGGGGTGTCATCTTTATAAAATCTCACCAAGGATTTTGATTAGGAACGTCCGCCCTCGGAAAGCAACTTAATTGATTTATTCCAGTTTAAGCAAGTGGAGAGACTGTCCATCAGCTCGAGTTCCCATTTGCCCACAGTTTTCAAGGTCCTCTTTTAACGTGAAGACATCAGAAGGATGGCGGCTCGAATCACTCGCACTGAGGTTACGCAAGGGAACACATCAAACGCTGATTCTCAAAGCTCGCGGCTCAAACATGGTAATGGGCTGTGATTGAGTTATCCAAAGGAGCCCCCTCTCAATTTACATGGGAAGAAGTAGCTTAAATAAATGGTAACATACTGCCAAACCACTATATTACGATGGTAAAAAATACGATGCCTTTACCATAAGCAAAAACTACCGTACTCTTGTGACCCCTTAAGATAAAGAATGCGTTTGAAATCCTTTGAATGAACAGCAAGTTATAAGATATTTGAATTTCTCATACGGCACATGAATTATGCGAACACCGCACAATTCATCAAAGCGACCGGCAAAAAAAAAAGGAAGTTTCAGCAACTATGAGTCAGTTTCTGGAAATAAAATCTCTTATGAATGAAGACATGACACATCATGAAAAAAACCCGTTTTCAGTCCGAGTATGGGAAATGGGTAGCCCCAGGTGAATGTGGTTCTCGTAACTTTATGAATGCACTGTGGCAGGACCTGTGAACGCTTGTGTGCAGCTCATTCATAGATTCACAGTGCTCTAGTTTATGGAAGATTGCAGTAGAAATGGAATGCAGATGTTTATTATAACGATAAAGCCAAACGTATCAATCAAATAAAGCGTGCGCTCATTCATGAAGCTAAACTATCCCGTCCTTCAAGATCTCCCACCGAAGGGGCGCCATCAGCACGAAATCAACTTCTAGAGACATGAAGAAAGTCACTAATGGCCTTGGACGCACTGGGTCTAAAAGGATCCTACATTTCTATTTATTTAGCAGATGCCTTTATTGTTTGAGAAAGTAGGGTCAGCCAGTCCCTGGAGCGATTGGGGGTTAAGGGTCTTGCTCAAGGGTTCAAATGTGAAATCACTCTGCCTACCACGAGATTTGAAACGGTGACCTTGGGATCGTGTCCGATCCACGGAGCTGCACGCCACCACTCCGCTAACTTTCACTTCATGGTTCTTAAGTTCTGCTACTCCACATGCGATATGGCGACCGTATGTAAGACCAGGAAGCAAAGCCATCCTGCAGCAAGGGAAATCACCCTTTCTTTTTTTATAAACATATCTCCTTTCCTCCAAAACTATTTTTTCCCCATAACAAAGAACAAAAAAGCCCCCAGTCCCCGGGGATTTCCAACTATATTTAATATTCTGATATTTTCGACTTATACAGCCTCCAGTGCAGGAGAGAAAATGAGATACAATGAAAGATAGTCACGCAATTCATATATTCATTAATTCTATATATAATAATATATTCGTAATCCATTTATCTTTAATTTCTCATGTCTGGACTGCATCTGATTTGGTGAGTAACATATCATTTTATGAATTTAAATAACCAGTACAGGCCAATGAGCTACAAAACATTAAAACGAATACTTGAACCAATCAGAAGAAGAAAAACGCAATCCTTAACTTTTATACCAATCCATTGGTCAGTAGCCAAAGAAGTGTCAAAAACTGGAGACTGAAACTGAGGACCAAAACACTGGATATTCCAGCCCACCTCCCTAACTGACCATAATAGCTAGCATTTTGGTCGTTTTTACTGCAAACACACAGCATCCAGTGAAATTGCTACGGAAGGGAGCGGCATAAGCCCTCCGAGGCCACAATGCGCAGGATTGACTCTGGAGTGACACTCATGCTTTCTAACTCTCGCGCTCACGCAAGAAATATTACGGCAAATCTATATTATTCCATTATAAACCTAAAGTTAGCTACATCAGATGCGTTGGGGTAGTTTGCAAACCCTACAGACTATTTACAAGGTAATAAAACTCTTACATGCATGTAAATGAGTGTGCAGACTTCTCTCGAATTGAAAACCTCACACCAGTCATCTGAGCTAAGCTGGTGACACTGCAATGCGTACTTTCTCAGCTACAGACACCTTGGAGACTCTTCATCTAATTTTGTGCCAGTAGAAAGGGCCATAAGAACAATAGCAGTAATCTCAAAGAAATCCGATTGGCCGCCTCCATGAACACGTGATGCCCGAGCCCTGTGATAATTTTGACTAATCATGAATGGATAGGTGACATCCACAGACAGAGCACCCATTCTGCAGGTATGGCCTGCCAGGGACACAGGTGATCCCCTAGCATGGCATTCGATTAGGGGATGCAAAAGAGCGAGCGGAAAAAAAATCAGAACTTGCATTCCGTGACATTACAGTTATTTACACTAGTTTTACTATTTCAGTACTTTTCTTGTAAGACAAATGCAAGTTAGTTAATTAGCTGCCAGGTAGGCTGTGCGACTGAAATATTTTTAATAAAACTCAAAACAGAATCTCGCTTAGGGGGCGCCAGAACACCCAGGGTCGGCCTGGCTGCAGGGTTCAAACAGTGATCTGAGATTGATTCAAGAAAAAAAAAAAACATGGGAAATATAAGCAGTGACAACTAATTTGGTGTGAAACCACCAAATGAAAAATAAAACGAAACGGTTTTCAAGTAGCCATACCGTATGTACATTAGCTCTCAAGAACAGATGCTTTCTAACACTGAGTGCCAGTTGGCTGTTCACACATGCAACCAAGAAGCAAAAAAGAAGCTAATTTCTACAGATGTTTCTCTTTCATGCCATCTCAATGTTTATTCTGCGGACCTGTCAGGAAAATAAGCCACTCTTCATGCATTTTTCTATGTTCCTGTAGTCAAACCACAAGTTGGACATGACCAGCAAACTCCTCTGTCTGGTGGCAATTTCCACCCCCGGGAATAAAAGGAAGATATTTATTCACCGAGGGGTGCAATGTAAATTTCAGTATTTCCTATTACCATGAAATGGGGCTTGAAAATAGGTGAAAGGAAAGCCTCACGGTTTATCTCCTGTGAACAGACAGTCCATTCACGCAACCCCCCCCCCCCCCCCGACGCTCATGAAGCTGCATCATTAACCACTGGGCAAACGTCCCCCCCGTCGCACATAAAACTGAAACTCAAAACGCCCCGCTGACTGCGGTGGAGCGTCCTAATTGCCCCTATGCCCTCTACAGTGACTTTGTTCTAAGATACAAAGTTTGGGGGGGGGGGGGGTGGTTCAGAGAGGAATGAGACACTACGTAGGGGTCTTCACCCACTAGTCATGGAATCACCTGTGGGAAGCCCCATGTGGATCAAAGCAAAGCCCTTACAAAAGATGACTGTTACGAAGGATGAGAAACATGCAGGTGAGCATCAAGTTTGGGGCTGAACCAGGGCTGTTTTGTAAGGTGGGGGGCATAAGAGGGGTCCTATTCCATTCAGAGATGTCAAACTTATCTTTAGCCGACGAGTTGCTTTATATTGGTGAGTGACAGGGGAGGGGGCACTCTGGGAGCCAATCAGCTTTTAGCGGGGGGTAGGGCCCCAGTGGCCCCGCCCCTGTATATGTTCCTGGCCCGCACTCAGTTTTAAAATCTAGTCTTAAATCTAAATGCTCCTTCTCACAGTTTGCTAACCCTCTCAGAAAAGATGCCTCAGGATTCCTGGCGTTCCCGTTTTAAACGATCCAGCCTGACGGCACAATCGATAGACTGTAGTCGCTGTCATCCATTATCGTAATTAGTTTGGTGCGAGTTATTAACTCATTAATTGGAGGGAGATAATTCCTAATGAACAAGCAGATGAAGTACAATCGCCTTGCAGTAACATCTCCCTCCAAACTCAGCATGTAGGTGGCAGGAAGCAGGAGATCTATAAGGGGTGAATCAGGCTACTCACCGAGCAGGATCACAATCTCAATGAACCCCTGGCACAATGTCAAATCATCCATCAATCCATCCATCCATCCATCCATATACCATTCCCCCTCACTATGCTCTGAATTTCACTCACATAAATCTAAATGTACTGACTATATCAGGGGAACATGGGTTCAAAAAGCAACTTAATTCAGACTACGTGAGTCCCCCGCCTCCCCACCCCACAAAGATCTTACCCCACCATCCCCCATGACATTTTATAACAACTCGGCCACTGGTCATAACGTTATACAATAAAACTAGTGTAAAATGAGGCACAATGACTAAACATTCAAACATGCAATTTGTCATACGAGTCATAATTATTACGTCTGAAGTAACATAGAAAACCTTTTTTCATATCACTGCATAGGCTGAAGGTCATTTATATCTGCATAATATTTGCAAAGTCAACAAATTAACACTGAAAAGAAAAATAAACATACAGATTATTGCAGTACACTGTCCTATACAGTATTATTTAATAATATTAAAGTCATTGCATGTGCCTTACTTTACATTCTTCCCAGTAATAACTTTAATTAGCCATTTGGACTTGAACTGTAGTGAAATCCATTCAAAACGGCATAACAATAGAGAACATTCCCTATAAACCTTAATCTGTTTCAATACCCTTCCAAGGCCCTGGGACCTGAGATGATTCTTTTTTTACCCATTGCATAATTTTCAATGGTGACAGAGGAATTATTTTACAGAGTTCCATAAAGGAAGGAATGGCTTCGTGGACTCAGTGGATCCATCTACCTGTGGGGTGGCCGAACAATATCCAAAGCTAATCACCGGTGCCGTCGCCCTCAGGGCTGGCCCAAGGACCGGGGCGTTCCAATTTACAATGAGCTGCATCAGCCAAACGACGCTGACCGCAAGCCGTACCTCACACTAATAACAGCCATACAGCTGTACCACTCATAATAATTTTTAAAAATTAAAAAATGGCATCTCTAAAGAAGAGAGCGCGTGACTGCAATCCCTGCCTTGGGGTCGGCCTCTGGGTCACTGCAAACTGCAGTGGGAGGCACGTCGGGGCCTCTGTGGTGTAGCCCAAGTGAGCTTTGGGAAAAGAAAAAAAAAAAAAACCTGTAAAAGTCTCGGGACTGGGGAGATCTGATAAACGTGAACGTTTGTGAAATGACTCAGAGGGGCTCAGCTTACTGCTTGAGAAATCCTATTTCAGACGCTGGGGTGAAACACCCACCCCCAACCACAGTCGATTGCTTTCTTACTTCCATGTCTGTTTTGGATACATTTACTTTCACATGTGAGGTGGATGTGCATGGTCTTCATTTCCCTGTCATCCAGAAACGGGAAATTACTTTCAGAAGAAAATCCTTCTGTAGCCCCCAATAAGAATCAAAGCTTGGCAATGATGTAATTGAAAAATCAATCATATTGCGATATAACTGTAATTGTAGTACAATGCAACAAAAAAACTGAACCAGCAACAGGAAAATAATACTATACATTAAAATACTAATAAATACTACACATGATTAATCAGGCAGGAAGGAAAGAGTGGTAGATAATTATCTTCACTAAAATGCCACCTGCTTAATTACATTTTCATCCACATCTTTGTGGATATTCTCCGCAATAACAGCAATGTGATCGGTTTCTTATGTAAGGAGAGAACTCTGTATCTTCTGAGCAAGTCTCAGATGCATTCAAGGATGCCCAGAGACTGCCAGCACTAACAAAGCTTTGCATAAGTCGCCTACTCCAACGGGGGAAGTCCCAGTCACCATGGGCTGTGGGCAGCTCAGAATGCCTGGTGCCATCACCACATCACCCTTACCATATATAGCTATTTCGACACAAAGGGCACGGTTTCCTTTGGGGCTAGTAAGATGATTTATTCATTATGAGATTAATGTCTTCTGAATGAAGACATTTCATCCTGAACGTATTCTGCAGGGGGAATATGTAAACAGAGTTCAGCTGTATGCACTATCGAGGTGAAATAATGATCAAATTAAAAAGTTGAAATAAAAAAGCCAACCCTGGCAGTAAACAGGTCACATGCTGGCTGAGCGGCTAGCAGTGTAGCCTCGTCGCTACAGGAAGTCGGTTTCGAGTCCCGCCCCCCTGCCCCAGCTTGTGTGTTGTAGGCGGGGGTGTCAGAGGGGCATGGATATCCTGGCAGATTCAGGGGCCCAGCACTTTATAGGGGTGCTTGAATATGTACAATTATATAATGGACAGGGGGGTGACATTCTGTCAGGGGGCCCAAAATTTCCAGCTACACCTCTGGTTACAGGGCTGGCTTCCGCATTTCGATTTAAACTGGAATCTCCATAAATCTCGCTGGTTATGTAGGTATGTGTCTGTAGGTGTATGCGATTAAATGTCGAATTAGATAAGAGGATAAAAGAGGAAAAAAAAACATCAACAGAGATTATAGTGAATGTCAGGAGCATCACCAGAGATTTATGAAGGGGGGGTGTCTGATTTCTATAAAAATGAGTGAGAACACAGTATTTAAAGTAATTTGTGTACAAAAGGCCCCCCTAAAAGAACCCTGCTAGCGATTAACGTGGAGCTCAGTGATGCTGCCTGCGCTAAGCTCCAAACGGACAGCGCAAAGTGAACCCATGTCACTGTTCCTGCACCAGGAATGCAGCGCTGATGCAGCTGTGCCCGCCTTCGCCTCCACCAACGAATGGTCAATAGAGTTTCTTAGCTCCTGGTACCTGGCAGCGATTAGACGCAGGATTCCTAAAATAAAATAAAAAAAGGCACCTCCCGTGGAGGCAGAGTTGGCCATCTTACAGGTTTCAGGCCCCCCAGAGCCGTCTGGGCACAGAACGGCACACCAGAGCGGGACCCCCACATGGGAAAACACAGAGGAAGAAAAATGCTCTGGCCCCAGGAAGGAGGTGGAGGAAGAGAGAAGCTCAAGAAGAGCCCAGCATGCAGATGGCTGTGAGGAGTTTACGCCTGGCACAGAAATGGCGGGGAGGGGGCTCTCCCGCCCATCTCTGCCGCCTCGGAACCCCCAGAAAAACTCCTCAGTGGCTCAGCATTCCCGATTCTCGTCAGCCTTTTTAAAGGAGACTCACACACCGTCCCCTAGTCATTCCTGCACTGATACACGGCTTTCTGTCCCACTGTTTACATCCCCCAAAAAAATGCCTACTTTAGCAAAGTGCTAAACTGTCACATTAACCCGGTCACCCACATACACACAAACCGAATCCTCCTGTAAAGATCACGATGTGTCTCCCCCAAAGGTCTTTACCTCGAAGGGATAAACACAAACCAAAGAGCGCTGGATAACACTGACATGCTCTCTGTAAAAACAGAGGGTAACGTATCCCTGTCTGTCTCATCGCCGTGAAATATGGCCTGCCATCCCACAGCAAGGTGGCGTGTGTTTTGCCAGGGAAGTGCAAGACCAGCATTGCTTCTTGACCACATTTCCACTTCTGGACTCTGTCCGTCCGTCCTGGTGCTCAGTGACGTCCGACCCGCAGTGTGGAGGAATGAGCTCACAGCCCAGCTATTTCTGCTCAACCTGATATGTCTGATGGGGGGGGGGGTGCACCACCTGACTGCTCTGGAGTAGTGCGGGGAAAACCATATGATAATGACAGCAACAATCTATCCATCCATCCATCCATCCATCCACCCATCCATCCATCCATCCAGTTACTTATCCTGGTCTGGGGGCAATTAATAATAATAAAAATAGTAATTAATAACAGCAATAATAACTAGCAACAACAACAACAATTATTATTATTATTATTATCATTACATTTTTGTCTACGTTTTGTTGCTATAATAATAATACCAATAATAATAATAATAATAATACATCAATCGACTCAGAAGAAGTAAGTATGTATATATTTTATGTAAAGGAAGCATATTCTAAGAGAGAGATGGGAGTGACTGAGAGGGAGATTAAAAGAGAAAAGAAGAAAGAGAGATAAGCGGGGGGGCAGGGGGTGCAGCACGACTCACTGTCAGCTTCGGCTCTGAAGAGGAGGAGCAGGAGGAGGAGCAGCAGCAGAGGCAGCCCGGCTCTGTGCATCGCTCCCTGGCTCGGCGCTGGCATCCCTCGGCAGGCGGGCGGGCGGCAGGGCAGCGGGGAGGGAGGGGGGAGGGAGGGCGCGGCACGCTGGCTCACGGGCCGCAGTGAGTCAGGCGGGTCTCAGCGCTCAGATGCGGGATATTCACAGCCTACGGAGAGACAGAGACGGGCAGCGGGTGAGATGGGCAGTGGGTGAGACGGACAGCGTCTGCGGGCTCCAGGAGAACAGGGAGAGACGCCACACTGTAAACTAACACTGCTGAACTGTATCATACTGGTCATCGCCACGCTGAACACTGAAACAAAGGCATGATAATGATGACATAAGTACCTGGGGATATATTCACTGTCCTCAACAAAGTCTGAGGCACTTTGGGATCATTTTCCTTATATTAACCTATTCTTTATTAATGCCAATCTTTTACAGCATCAACCTTCACATTCATTGAACACGTCCAATTAAAGCTTTAACTAGGAAAACCATGAAAGGGCAAGTATGGAATCATATGTATTGAATATTTCATCACCAGGGCTGCTCCTGGACGCGTCTCGTGCCCTTGATACGGACTAATCCACTCCATTCACCTATTAGCCGCCTTCCCGACCCCCCCCTCTGTCCTGTGGGACTCCCCTCAGAAAGCCAGGAAGGCTCAAGGGTTCTCGCCCATTCAGGTGAGACAGCACTCACAGAGTACAGAACCACCAGTCCACCAAGCCACCGGGCCTGACCAGTCAACTGGATCTTCAGAGGACCTTCTCTCCCGAGCTGTCCGCCTTACAGGGGACACAGCGCAGGCTGCTGAAACCGTCGCATTATCCAGCACTGAGGCTTTGCCCCCCCCCCCCATTCCGATGAGTCAGGAAGAGAGAAAAACTAGCGTGTGTAACGGGACTGGAGGTATGAACGCTAACCAACAAGGACAGCTAGGAGATCCTTCGAGGTGACCGGCATTCATTTTTAAGGCGTAAATATCTTAATATTTTGAGCCTATAGCATCTGTTGATAAATATTTCATAAAACATAACACTGCTCTCTACAGTAAACGCTCAGGAACATGGCAAGGCACTGTGCGGCGAAGTCAACAAAAAGGAAAACAGTGTAACTATCGAAAAGTGAATGAAAATGACAGAGGAAAGTAGACAAATATGTCTTCTGGATCCCCTGTGATTATTACTCGAGCAATGCAAAACGACGCAACGCCCGTCACAGGCACCTAGGCAGAATGCTGCTTTGATCCCCGAAGACACGTCGACATTGACAGGAAGTAGCGGGCAGGGAGCTACGTAGCTATCAGACCCAGTGCCTCTGTTAGTACATAATTCCCGTGGGAGTATGTTACAACCCCTCATTTAATGAACTCTGACACCCGTTACGGCGTGATCTCAAATCCCCTCCAGTTGATCCCAGTTACATCACGGCCCGCGCTTCCCTCGCTTCTCAAAGTTAACCGCCGCTCAGCGAAAGGAAGTCTGAAAGCGGCCCCGTGGATGAACCGACATCCCTCTGTGCGGTGTCTCTCATTGGCAGTCTGGTCACAATCTCTCCACCACAGACCAATAAGATGTCTGTTTATGAGTACAAATAACATTAGCGAAGCCCCGTAATCCCTTTAAATGAAACGGTCTATTTATCTCTGTATCCGATAACAAGCTCCCCGACACAATTGCCGCAGTAGATGTTGACAAAGTGGCGCCTTCCTTTCTACCTACTTAGAGCTCCTGTCCTTTCAATCTGTGTGCTTTAAATGGAAAGAGAAGTCCAAAGATACTGGAGCTGTCACTCCAAATTTGTCTCTCGGGGAGCCAATGTTCCTCGGAGAGGATCTGCGGCAGAGTTAATTCTCGAAACTCCTAATCCTACTTTCCAAACTTGGGTGAGCACAGTAGGCGCCATCTGATTTAAAGAAGAAACCAAAATGATGTAGGAGATGGATTAAATATGAGCAATAAACAGTAGAGGTATCATTCACGTTGAGATTGGGGCTCAGGACACAAACACTGGATTTTCAGTGATACATATTCCTGCGACATGTATACAGATCGCGCATCTCAGGTTCGGTGAGTCATCTGTGATGTTTGCTAGCTTGTTTCTGCT
>JAAGVU020000049.1:3141113-3163961 GCA_011763525.2 Mormyrus iriodes
TGTTTCGGCTTACGCCCCCCCTTAGCCCCCCCCCCCCTGCCCCCCCCCGCCCCATCACACCCCCAGCCCTCTCATGCTGATTCTTACAAACGAAGCCATCTGTACGCTTTGCAGCCTTGAAGAGGCAAACGCAAGCAGTCAATGCTAAGCATCGGGATACTGGCTCCCCTTCAGCATTTGTTTAAGAAAGGCTCTCTTAAGCTAAAGAGACACTTTGGCCAATAATATTCTTCCTGTAAATGTTCCCCTCACTATACCAGCAGACTTGCGGAAATTGGCTCACCATGATTGACACGAGGGTGCCCCCAACTCCTTTCTACCGCCTTCAGAGCCGCTACTGCCGCTGGTCGCCTCCTGACTGCACTTCCAGGGAGCGGGACGCCACGGGCCATATGCCCGGAGGCCGAGGTGGGCTGGACCTGGCACACAGGACCCCTCCCAGCACCGCGGGGACGTGCTCTCGGCGTCCGGAGGCTTCGACGTGCGTGGAGGCGGCAGCTTGCTCCAGGCTGGGAGCCACGGACTCGAGCGGATGTCAGCCGCGGGGCAGGAATCGCGGAGCTGGCACGTGTAATGGCCGCGGTGCAAAGCCGACATGCAGGGGTGGGACAAAGGAATGTCCAGAGTATTGGCTCAGGAAGTAAGTGTGGTCATACGACCTTGATGCTGATGTAGATGGGAAACATAACATGGGTCCATGTTTTACCGATATATTTGTGGATTTACATTGTCGGGACGCATATCTTGACAGTAACGGCTGGTGTGGCAGCTCAGTGGACGGCACTGCTACTAAACACCTCCAGCGTTTGAGATTCGAATCTCACCTGTGCTCTTGGGATTGCATTTAATGCAGTAGTTACCAGCTGGCAGTCTCCAGCCCACAACCAGACTGAAACATCATTGAATATGGACTACGATCGATTTCCCTCCCCCGGTCAGGATTTGTTGCAGACATAGCGGACCTCAGATTTGTGTCGTGGTTAGAATTAACCCCTCAGCAAAAAATAGCTGGGGACCCCTGATTTAGAGTAACTAGTGTCTATAAATATTGTATTTGCCCATTTTGTGCCCTGTGTGCCCAGGGATTAGCTCCCAGTAGCCCAACACAGAATAAGAGGTTGAAAGATAGACCGATATCTTGGCAATTTATACGTTAGCACCAGCTAACGCTTCAGCGGAACTCAAACTTTAACATCAAATGCAGAGCGTTGGCCCATAAACTGCGAAAATGCTGACGTGTGCGGAGTGTGAGTTTGAGTGCTGGGTTCTGTTCAGTGGCAGGCTTCAGTGCTCCGCGTGTGCGCGCCAGCCCCATGCACCGCTGACTAGCACTTTACAATGAGCGGCCTGCTAATTGGAAAAAAAATGATAAAAAAAGACAATAAGCTCAGGGAGTCATTCTTTTGTTTAATTTAAATCTGACATATGCTTATAACAACAGGGCGATCTTTTGCAGCGGGGGGAAACACACACATCTTCCCACCATGAGCCAGAGTAGGCCTTCCAAGGCTATGCCTTTCATTTTGATGGCAAGCAGTCTGACAGGCAATTACCCATAATGGTTCATGCCGCAGACTATCGCCATGGTGCACCGGTGATTTCGCCGCCGGCTAACACCTGCCGAGGGTTCCCTTTAAATGGCGCCGAGGTGCGCTTTCAGGCACGATTACGCGACCGGGTCTTTGATACGGAGCACCGTAGCAGTTTCGCTCGCTTATGCTAAAGTGTGCGCGGGCAGAGGGGGATTAAAGCACCCCGGACCCGAGAAATGACCTTTCTGCCCCCACGTCTGTCAGCAGCTCACGGCTAAAGGAACCGTTATCTTTTTACCGTAATCTCCTGATCAGCTGTGCAATCCGGAGCATAAAACTTAAAAATTTGTTTTATTTCGCTCATAGCGCATCCCTGACAATATCTCGAGAGACTTCTTACAGTTTGGTTACATGCTGAACCGCATGTATCAGGTCCTGAATGGTCTGTGGCCTCTATCTCAGGGACCAGTAAAGTACAATAACTGGAACCATCAGCAACGTGCACCTCGCCAAAACTCCACAGGGAAAAGGTAAGATATTTTTATCAGAAGACGACTGGGCAAAACACAAACAGAAATTTAGCAATGCATATAACTAAGCATCTATATCCTCGCCCCAATGGCTTCACGTGAGCTACAAACACCCCCCCGGTACTAATGCTTACCGATTCCCATAGGGACTCCCACTGGCTGAGAGACAGTACACTTCTCGCCAGTAACCAATCACAGCAAATGACGGGGGAGGCCACAAAGTAGAGCGATAGTCGCTTTGCTCCTCACTGATGCATTAATATTTATTTTTACTATAGTAGAGTGTACATATACGTATATGAGCAAGCTTATTTTCGTAAAGCAACTTGTGCAAATGTAATTCTCAAGCATATAACGTTTGATTAAAAACAGCTTAACAGCCCAATTTCCATGGTTTTCCATATGATTCCTGCTGCTCCTATACAAATGTGTCATCTAGCCTCTAGGGAAGATTACCCATTTACATAATGAATTGTGGGAGACGCTGCTGGTTCACTACCGCTTAAGTTCTTGGCCAACTATTGTTAAACTAAACTCTGCTGTCTTTTCAGCTTACTCTTTCTGACAATCTTCAAATGCAATGTGTAAAAACAATGTTGAAATGATACCACTAGCTGGATTGGGAATCCCAGTCTGGGACATTTAGGGAAGCGCCAAGCAGCATGCTCTCACAGGCTCAGTTGGAAGGTGTCCCTCACATTTTCTTCTCAAAGTCACCTTCTGCTGCAGCTGTTGAGCTGGTATGGGTGCCTGTCCCCCCCCGTTGCTCAGTTGAGTTATCACACCAGTGCTCTGTTGTCCGCACACTTCCCGGCACCAGAGTCCACTACAAGGTTACGCATGTGTGTAGTTCTGTGGGAGTAAACGGTCAAGGCTCATGGTCTCCTTGGCCTCCTCTGCCTGGCGAGACATTTCCTCCTATGCTATCCGGGACATATAAGACCCCCCTCTTCAAATCTGGCCTCGATTCCAAATCCAGGCCTTGTTTTCAGTTTAGCAATTACTATTCTGAGTTGGCCAGAGGCTTCACACCTGGCTTATAGGTGAAGGAAGGCTGGAAAATCAGCAGGGCTCAGACCTTGAGGACCGTGATTTGAACAGTCCTGATTTAAGGACACTAATTGAAACTCAAAACAACACAGAGCGTTTAAGGATGCTGCTTAGGGTAGATTATAATGACTATTATCTCTTCCATATTTTACTATCTCTGCTAGTTTCCTTTGGCATCTGTCTGATGACGCATGTCCCGAAAACTGAAATATTTTAAGAGCGTGAGTGAAATGTGGGCTGATGTCACAGAGAGAGAGAGAAAAAACAAAAAAGATGGCAAAGGAGGACAAAACAGACTAGCAGTTTGGAAAACAGTGGACCGAGGCAGCCACCCTCAGGTCACGCGGCATCCAAAACGCCAGTCGGCTGCCCCTGAGAGCGGCGGTCTGGTCAGGCCTGGCGGCTGTCGTCACCCCGCACCACCCCACACACGGTGAAGGAGGATGAGATCATGCTTCTGTTTCCACCGATTCACAACCTCCCCCCTGCTGTGTGTCATCACCGAGTCAGGCACGCAGAAAGGCCCAGATAAAGCATGTTAAATGGGTGCAGACTTGTATGAATAGCAGGGCACTAGGTGGCGTGGAGGCTAAATACACAGTCTTATAAACAGAGGGGCCCCTGTTTCAAGGACACAGAGGAAAGTCTGGCTGTTATACGTTTATGCAGGGCACTCAACTGAAATTGCTGCACAGAAGGTGCAGTGGGTCCATAACCCTTACTGAAATGTCCTACCTACCCATTCACATCCTAAATTCAACTCATAAATACATGCGTAAAGTAATTAAAAAGAGAATGAACTTCAAAATGAAGCAATGTTTCAACCATATTTCTAACCAGCTGGGATTGCTCGTTGGAGTTTTACTTACACAAAAATGCTTTGCGGTCAGAACGAAAAACAATTAGCTCAGAAAGATAACCAATCGGATTGTAGAGGAGGTGGGTCCAGGCAACTAGAGGAGGAGGGACCAAGACATATGATTGTTTGGTCCTGCCTCCTCTAGTTGCTTGGGCCCCCCTCCTCTACAATCTGACTGACTTCACTTGACTTCATTAGGTCAGTTTTCCCACTAAATTTAGCAGTGGATTTCCGACAGTGGATCAGGCCCTCTGCTATCTCGATAGGGTAATCAGTTATTTAAATGTATACAACATATGATCTTTAGAACATAAAGCTCAGCTTCAGACCAGCATGGGCTCATGAAAGGGCATCACCATAATTAAAATGTCATGTAACTGCAGCTATCTAAATGCAAATTTTTTATAATAAGCCGTGAGCAAAATTTAAATATATATACATATACATACATTATTTCTGACTGCTGAGATTCCGATGGCTATTACTACTTCAGCGTGGTACCCTGAAATATCATTTACCATGGTAATTGCCATATGTGCCACTGGCTCCTGAAAAACTGTTTCAGCTGATCCGTGATCTCCGTGCTTCGCTCTTCCTACCGATGCTACAAACAAATGGACGAGTAGAATATTCTACTAGTCTCCTTTAGGACCTGGGCTAATCTTGAAGATCCCAAGTACGAGAGCTGCTTCCATGGTGGGCTTCACAGCAGAGGTCTCTGCAGTAACACAGAGGTTTTTGCTCCATCGACATGTACAGAAAAGCTCCCCGGCAATCATATGGAATTGAGGTTCAAGATGTTTCATTGGCCATGTGCTGACTCCGCTACACCCAATACAAGACCAGCTAACAGTATGTGAATAAATAAAGAATAAATACACAGCAGAACAGGCTACTCGACATGTGATGGTGATAGGAAGATGGGAAACACTTACTATCCACGTAAAGCTTACTATACCCAAGTCAAAGCGACACCAAATGACTCGCATAGTATCGTTATTGACATGGCTGCTCCTTTAATTCATGATTCAGCATCTGAAATAACCACAGGACAAGATGCTAATGATATCCTCTGCATGTCATAATATTTACTCTGATCTGGTAATAATTTGGTCCGCTTGTTGCCTCGGGCTTAAGAATATGAAGCAGTTCTTTAATTATGGGATCATTTCAATATCCTTAATAATTTCAATAGCCAGACTAATCCCAACAGGAAAACAGCAATAATGAATAATAGCAACATGCACAGATGTCAAATGCTATTCATGAGTCGAACATGACGGGGAGGAGTTCATCTCGCGGTTGAATATCGCGTCGCTTCAGAACGGCCATCTGCTTGCATTATGGGTGTGATTTCAGGGGTTGACTCTTGGAAGCAGCAGAGTGTCAAGTGCCCTGTGTGTAACCTTGCAGCAGAAATGTAGCAATTCTCTGGTGGCAGCAAGCCCCCCCACCCCCACCCAAACCATCTGGGCAGCTGTGTAATATGGTGTATCAACACCAAAGTCAATAATGTGAGACTACACAGACGTGTGCAGTGCTGACGTTAATTACAAGGGCTCTGCGGGGACGCCTGGACATGGACAGTATTAATATGTGGACTACATTAGCACACATGCACGTGTTTTCACTACACCACTGCATGCCTGTTTATTTATTATGCCATTATTTGTATACTGTCGGTATGCACCCCACAACAGTGTACATAAAACGTAGAAACAGACAGATAGATAGACAGATAGCTAGAAAGATGGATGGATGGATGGGTGGATGGATGACAAACAGGTAGGCGGAGTGATAAGAGCCACAGAGAAAGATACAGAGACAGAAAGATAAAGAACGACAGACTGACCGACAGAGAGAAAGACAGACAGACAAATCCTTGCCATTACACCTTTGAACGTGCAATCTCAACTAAGAAGGGATGAATCATAAGGTAGCAATCTATAGCTATATTGTATCCAATAATATTTGAAGTGTTTTATGAACGACTCAGCTGTAAATACCCGGGCTTGGGGGCGATGCCTGGGTCGGGATAGGTTTTGCCTCCTGTCAATGGCACTTCATAGCAACTCTCCAATTATCATCTATAAATATTTTAGCGATGACTTTGCCAATGCGCTATTGGGGGGGCCTTCGCCTGCCTCTGGAAATAGCCATAATGAGGAGCGCCCTGCCTCCATCACTGCATTCTGCCGGCGGTCCCTGTGAGAAGGACGCGGCTCTACATCTGGGGATTAAACAATGTGCAATTACCTCACCCGGGACCATAATTAGACACTTCATTCATGAATAAGGCACGTCCCGTAACAGTGCCATGGGGACACGCGTTTCCTTTTTTGCCAAGATTCGAGGGATGAAAAGCAGTACTGCCAACGTGGTATTTTTTGAGGAGTTGAAGTCACCCCCCTTTGCATGTACAAAGTGCAGTTAGGCACAGAAAAACAACCAAAACTGCTAAACCCTGCAGAAGAGCAGAGTCCAAAACCAACTGCAGGGTCTTTTTAGTCTTATTATAAGATTATTTACAGTCATTCAGATGATATGAATACTATGTGGTTTAAGGGCACCTTGACCTGATGGCTGCTTACAAGCAACTTCTCTATATGCCTTACCCAGAATGCTCTGGCCAGCTCCTTGGTAACACAGACATGTAAACATCAGGCAGTGAGGTCTGTCACATATCTGCTGGCCAGTTACCACATTACTGAGTGCTATATAGACATTCAGGAGTCAGGGCAGAATCCAGCAGGCCTGATGTGCTTCTGGGCAAGGTTCCCAACTCACCATCCAGCTACCACTTCACCATACTAGGCCGGCCGTCACCTGGGCCACTATGGGAAGTTCCCCTGAACTCTTCGTAAAACGTCATGTCTGAAGTCCAATACTTCACAACACTGGCCATCAAGATGTAGTGAAGTATGCTCATTTTCACCAGGTAACAAGTCAAATGCTCATCTGCTCCAGCTGTCAAATGGGTGTCCATCGTCAAGTTGGCTAGACGATTGGTTCCCGACAGGCTGCAGAATGCTAGGGGTTTGGTGTTGGCACATTCTGATCGCATCTAAAAAAATGGCTACAGTTATTTATTGATTGATTCTAACCTCTTTGCTCCTGATCGGCAAGACTTAACGGTCTGTGAAATTTCTGCACAACATATGTTAGTCCACGACCATCAAAAGGTTGGGAGGCTGTAAGGCGGACTACTGGACCCACTGAGCAAGACATCCCTCCAGTCTTATTCCATTTGAAAAAATGAAGCCCACCCAGTATCCCAGATTCTCCTCTCACATGTATTTGAACAGAAAATGCACTGACATACTGTATATCTGCTGTTGATCATCTTACCTGCTACAGTGTATCAGGACGTGCCTATGGGAGCAGTACTCTTACATATACTATATTGCCAAAGGTATTGGCACACCCCTTCAAATCACTGAATTCAGGTGTTCCAATCACTTCCATGGCCACAGGTGTATAAAATGAAGCACCTAGGCATGCAGACTGCTTCTACAGACATTTGTGAAAGAATGGGTCTCTCTCAGGAGCTCAGTGAATTCAAGCGTGGTACCGTGATAGGATGCCACCCGTGCAATAAGTCCCCTCGTGAAATTTCTTTGCGACGAAATATTCCACAGTGAACTGTTAGTGGTATTATAACAAAGTGGAAGCAATTAGGAACAACAGAAACTCAGCCACTGGTAGGCCACGTAAAATCACAGAGCGGGGACAGCGCTTGCTGAGGCGCACAGTGTGCAGAAGTCGCCAATTTTCTGCAGAAGCAATAGCTACAGACCTCCAAGCTTCGCGTGGCCTTCAGATTAGCAAAAGAACAGTGCGTAGATAGCTTTATGGAATGGGTTTCCATGGCCGAGCAGCTGCATCCAAGTCTTACATCATTAAGTGCAATGCAAAGCGCCGGATGCAGTGCTGTAAAGCACACCGTCACTGTACTCTAGAAAAGTGGAGACGTGTTCTCCGGAGTGACGAATCACGCTTCTCTGTCTGACAATCCGACGGACGAGTCTGGGTTTGGCGGTTGTCAGGAGAATGGTACTTGCCAGACTGCATTGTGCCAAGTGTAAAGTTTGGTGGAGGGGGATTATGGTGTTGGGTTGTTTTTCAGGGGTTAGGTTTGGCTTGGCCCCTTAGTTCCAGTGAAAGGAAATCTTAATGCCTCAGCATACAAAGCCATTTTGGACAATTTCATGCTACCAACTTTGTGGGAACAGTTTGAGGATAGCCCCTTCCTGTTCCAACACGACTGCGCACCAGTGCACAAAGCAAGGTCTACAAAGACATGGATGAGCGAGTTTGGGGTGGAGGAACTTGACTGGCCTGCACAGAGCCCTGAACTCAACCTGATGGAACACCTTTGGGATGCATTAACATGGAGACTGCGAGCCAGGCCTTCTCGTCCAACATCAGGGCCTGATCTCACAAATGCTCTCCTGGAAGAGTGGTCAAAAATTCCCATAAACACACTCCTAAACCTTGTGGAAAGCCTTCCCAGAAGAGTTGAAGCTGTTATAGCTGCAAAGGGTGGACCAACTCCATATTAAAGCCTATGTATTAAGAATGGGATGTCATTAAAGTTCATGTGTGTGTAATGGCAGGTGTCCCAATACTTTTGGCAATACAGGGTACCCTTACAGGATAAAATTGTATATGGGCATATCCACCATGGGATTTTACATTTTCTATATTTGCATTTATTTATTTATGACAATTAGCCTAATTTATCTTACCCTGTTTAACCCTGCTACATTTGTATCCTACTTTTGTGTTTTATGTCACAGAGTGTTGTAAAATAACATTTCACTGCATACCGTGTATGATTAGTATGTGACAAAATCTGAATTTGAATTTGACTCACAAAAATTCACCTGCAATTATACCATACAAATATTTAAAATGTATATTTAAAACGATAAAATGACTGGTGCCTAGAACTTAAGGGAGCACCTTTTTTAACAGCTGAAACGGCACTGCTGAGTTGCCCTTTAGTTCTTGGGGCGTGTGTGGCACAGAACGAGCGCTAATGCCAACGTGCTTGCACCCCTGCCTCTACCACACGCCTTTTATACCGTCGCTTATCAAGCCTCCTACGCGGCCGCATTAATCTTGACTTTCGACGAGGCTGGGGAGGGAGGGGTGAGCTCCAGCTGGCATCGAGATAAACCAGAGGAATGCATCTTTACCTAATTACAGCTGGCAGAGCAGCAGATAGCTCATGACACATAGCCCGCTGCCACAGGACAGCGCTCCCTCTCTCTCGCCGGGGCTGGGGGCGCATGTCGTCACATTGGAGCGAAAAAAAACTTCCAGATTAGCAAACTTGCCTCATCACCCTCCACCAGAAGTTGCAGGCACGATTACACTACCGATTATTTTGACCCATCTGGCCCTGTGCGTCCCGGGCGGACCCCAGGCCCGCCACCTCCCCCGCACATGCAGGCGTGGGGAGTCTAAAGTGTGTCTACCTCTGGACCGGCAAGGCCGACGTGTCACTTCCTGTGGGTACGGGGCCATCTGTCAGGTACTGGGAGGGTGGAGGGACCCTGTCCTGAACCTGGGTGGTCCAGTGGCAGTAGGAAAGCAGGGCTTCAAGTGAGATCGTCTCAATGTGTGCGTTGGGGGGGGGGATGCATCAGGACAAGATGGGTTAGATCGTGTGAAGCTATGCCTATGTGTGTGTTCTATTCTTTGAGGATGTGTTTGTGCCCATCACGAAACGGAGCAAGCAGGCTCATCTTCAAACTGATGCTAATCCCCAACGCAATACATCCGGTGTATGGCTCAACAGGGTTAGGATACTGTGCCTGTGATCAGAAGGTTATCGGTTCACATCCCACGGTCTGCAGAGGTATGTCACCATTGGGCCTTAGAGCAAGAGCCCTAACTCCCAATCGCTCCAGCCATAGTCTGACTCTGCCTTCTCAATTGTACGTTGCTTTGGAAAAGAGCATCTGCTAAATACACATAATGCTAGCACTTTCGCACAAAGGCAAAGACGCCATTACCAGCAATGGCAGATGAAGGAAAATACAGCAAACCACTTCTCCACAAATATCAAGGATGACCACAAAGACTTCTGAGGCAGATTGCATGTTCTGTGTATCCTGTGAGTCAAAAGGAGGTCATGTTTTAGTGCAACTTTATGCCAGAAATAGCTGTTTATCTTCTATCTACATTCCAAGCACCCAGAGTACCAACTTTGTTCCTGAGTGACTGTGCTTAATCAGTGTGGAACACCAATACCGTTCGTCAGTGTGTACCGCACCAGACGCTGGTCTCTCCGAAAATAGTGCCTTTTGTGTCATTCTCTCTCATGCTCTACCACCTGAAATACATCACTTTAGCAGGCCCTGCCCTGAAGATCACACAAAAACGCAAGGAGAACGATGTCCCACACAGAGACATCGCTCAAACCCACAAGCTATAAAAAGAAATTAGCTTTTTCAACTACATGAATATGGACATCGGCAAAAAAGACCCCCCCCCCCCTTTGTGAGAAAGATAGAAAGAAAGACTGAGAAAAGAAATGCTTGTATTTCTTAAGTCTTCATATTACTAGTTTTAACACATGAGATGTGAAGCCATAGATGATTACCAGACCCCATATAGAACAGTCAATTGCATGCTCTTATTTTTTAAGAGTTTTTGCATTTGCCAGAGGAGACCTATCAAAAAATGTTTTCTGGAAGTGGCTCAGAATGATATGGTGAGGTTGTTCAAATTGGGTGTTAAACTTAGAATGGCGACTCGCAAGAAAGATGGAAGATTTTAAACAAAATGAGCAGAACGGCACTTTTCGGATCCTGCTGACCTCAAAATTTCAGGGGGCAAACGGATGTCAGGTACCTTAACGAGTAAGAATTTTGGCTTTACGTAGAGCTTCACAGGGCCAAACGATCTTCGCGATCCAGGAGGATCTTATTAGTGCGTCAGAGCGATTTTCGGTAGGTGAAAGATATGCTGACATAACCCAAATGTACGAGCTGCGGCAACTGCCAATAGCTATGTCAAACAGCATGTGGGTTACCTTGTCTCTTCATATTTTCATTTTTTATCTCTTTGGAATAACTGCAAGCCATCTGTGTTCCTCATGCAGGAGCATCTCAAGAACTTCCGGTTCCTCAAGGTTAGCTACTGTCACGATCCAGATGACTGATCAGTATTGTACTGGCTAAAAGTCTGGAGCCCTTTCCCCTCTTAGCCCTTGGATGGTAATGCTCACATTACAGTATTTATTGAACTTCTCAGCCAAATAGTGTTCTGCTCCATAAAATCTACACAAGTGAAACCTGCCAACCTAATAACAACTCCATACTCCTGGAATAAACTTATTTCACTGAAGCAAACAAAGTAATATGACCTGGGAAGGTTATTTTCTACTGCATAATGAGCGAAGTTGGAGAGTGATCCAGGTCTAATTACTTTCTCCGGCTGAACATTTCGGCTGTACTCCCACAAACCGCTTAATTAGCCTCTCCTTTCTCTCAAGGTTCCAGAGAGGGAAGCAGACTGGATGTGCCAGCCTGTGCTTTGAACACTCCTTGGCTTTCCTTGTACCTCTTGATGATGGACAGCTAAGCTGAATACTTCATCCCCCCACCTCCCTGCTGGCTTGACCGCTAAGGACTGGAGCCCAAGCCCCATGACCCAAACCGGTGGTAGATCAGCAAAAGGCACAAGCGATGGGCAGACTTCTAACAAGACAACCTTCATTCCAGCTGTGGAGCTGCCTGCTGAGATATTGAGGATAGTGAGCTAACCACTAGAGTGACAGTCATCTTGTTATAATGACAGCTAGAAGTCTGCCTTTAGTTTAAGAACACACACATCTATAAGCGGCTGTTTCAAACCGCAGGTCTTCATTAGCATTAGCATCAGACCACAGTTCTTCATTAGCATTAGCGTCAAACCACGAGTCTTCATTAGCATTAGCATCAAACTACAAGTCTTCATTAGCGTTAGCATCAAATCACGAGTCTTCAGTAGCATTAGCATCAGACCACAGTTCTTCATTAGCGTTAGCATCAGACCACAGTTTTTCATTAGCATTAGCATTAAACCACAGGTCTCCATTAGTGTTGCTGTGCTAAATGGCTCCTTCTTCCTACTGCACTAAGCCACATGCTCTTTCTTCTGGCACATCCCCGACCATAAATTTGTCAAAGTATAAATCTACAGACTGATGTACTGTAGCAACAGCGTACTTTGTATAAGGGGACAAGCTAAAGTGGCTCACTAAGTATCATACCATTAAAAATTGATGCTTTTATATGGGCGAACGTTGGGGGTGATGTGTTGCCAAATTTCCTTGGCAACCGAGCTCCCCTAAACGGCGTGCCTGTCAAAGCAAATCAGACGATACCGAATGACTCTGGTCACCCGGTCCACTCCACAATGCTCATGAAACTCTCTTTACTTCCCCAGTGGAGAGGTTTCCTGCACTGGTGTAGATGAAGAATAACGACATGTTTCAGCGTCCAGATGGTATTCATTAATGATGAGAAGGGGAGCCCACATTCTGGACGTGAAAGGAACAGAAATATTGGTTTACGTCGAGCGGTTTTGGGCGAGATCACCGCCTCTCTTGTAAACGGTACAACGCAGACCTGATTGCGGAGGTCGGGGTGGGGTGCAATGATGGCAGTGTCCAGGGCTTTAAGACACCATAGACTAAGGCAGGTTGGTTCTCCATCAACGAATTCTGCTGGCACCGAAAGCCGGCAGTAGAGGCCACATCCAAGGGGAGCACTGGAATTCTGCGCAAGCTCAGTTCCAAGGATTCAGAAGCCGCAACATGCCGCGCTGCCCATGTGCCCTTCCCTTCAACTCCGAGACAGAAAGCCGCAGGCTCCAAACTCCACCCAATTGTCCCCCCCCACCCCCAAGAGCCCTTACTGCTGCCCACCATGTCTGCCAGCCAGTAGCTGATGAAAGATGTGGCTTCAGACAGTCGGGAGAGAGTGGGACTCCCATTATGGGGGTCAGCTCTCCTGAAAAACCACCGACATGGGACTAGACCTCTTTGTGTTGTCTCACTCTTTGACATTTGATACAGTTCCTAGTGAGTATCGACCGATCGTTTGCAAGAGATACTTAGATGGGATCTGTAGAAGTCACCTTATGATTTTCTGCTGAACCAAACATTTTCATTCATATTGAGCAGGTAAATGATACAAAAAGCCCTTCACATGTAAGCTACTATGAAATAAAGATCGATCATGGTACTATAATACGTATAATACCGGCAGAGGACTAGGACTGCTGAGACATGGAGACATGACCCAGTCCATCCAATTAACGTTAACTAAATTGTCTGTAGCTATATCTTAACTAAATAACTTATTCAGAGAAGCCTGTATTCATACACACCTGTCACAGAGAACTAGACTATGCCATGTTTCCCAGCCCGGTCCTAGGGGACCCACAGAGAGTCCACATTTTTGCTCCCACCCAGCTCCCAGGGAGCAAAAATGTGGACTATCTATTTGTTCCCGAGGACTGGACTGGGAGACACCGGTCTCTGCGATTATATGTTTGGCCCAGGGACTGTCTGCGTATTAGTTATATAACAAAATGCTGTTACATTTTCAGTGAAAGACAGTATCCCCTCTGCACCTCCCTAATGATATAAAAAACCCTCCATGCTATGAAACAGCACAGATGACTGCCAGATACTCTCTAGGATCTGTAAAATGGCAAACAATGACTTACGGCACAAAGACGTCTGTTTTTTATGGAAACAAAGCAAGCAATATTCAGTATGGATTCCTACCACACAAAACAAAACAAAAAACAAAAAAGTACAGAACAAGAAAAACGAAACAAAACAAAACAAAACAAAAACAATCTGCAACGATCCATTTTTTATGGAAATCCCCCTTTTAGTACCTAAATGGTCCCAGAAGCCTGTTTACACGAGTGGATTCATGCTAGCCACAGAGGCATTCAGTGTTCTCATAAAGACCCCGGCTGACTTAATCGAGCTCAGGGATTATAAGTTATGCGGAGCATTAAAAGTACATTAGGCATTAGATGGCATTAAAAGTGAACGATTTGTTTTGCTATGTCATGCTGGTGATTTCCTTAGAAATATCTTGAGCCCTGAGGAAAGTCATATTCCTTTTAAAATAACAGCACTGAGTTCAGAGGAACTTTGCGAGCACGATTCGTTCCATACCAAGCAAACTGACAAGGATGGAAAAGCTTAGCTGGTAAATATGTCTATTATGATAAAAATGAAGATTTTCACATGTTTTGCCATGGTGCATATGAACTGATACGAACAATGAGAGAAATGATAAATGTCAACAAAAAAAGCAAATGTGTGTGTGTGTGTGTGTGTGTGTGTGTGTGTATATATATATATAGTACCAGGCAAACACACCTAAACACAGGAGAGATGGTTTTGGAGGAGTTTGACCAGAGAATGAAGGAAAAGCAGCCAATGAGAGCTCAGCATGTGTGGGACCTGCTTCAGCTGGAAGAGCATCCCAGGAGGCCGCCTCATGAAACTGGTGTAAAGGAGAAAGTAGGGTCAGCCAGTCCCTGGAGCAACTGGGGTTAAGGGCCTTGATCATGGGCACAATGGTGGGATCACTCTGCCGACCAGGGATTTGAACCAGAAACCTTCTGAGTCCCAACCCATAGAGACAAAATTCAGTTTCTTTTGTTTAATATTTTTTTGGTCGGTGCATAATTCCATTTCTGTCATTTTATAGTTTTGATGTCTTTATATTTATTCTGAAATGTAGAGATTAGTACAAATAAACCTTTCTACTGGTGGGTGTGTCCAAACTTTTGACTGGTCCTATATAATAGCACAGATACATATAACCCTTATAACTTTTTGGTTTGTTTGCATTTCTAGCTGACGCTGGTTTGCACTGACTGAAAATCAAAGCCCCTGTGGCAAGGAGATTCAAGCAAACAGCCTGTATTGAAACCAAACAAACACTCATGCTCTCCCGTGCTGGGAGCTGCCTTTGTTTACTCTGTCAAGTTTCGGAAGAGATCCGTAGAAGTCGCCTGACGTTTTTCTGCTGAGCGAAACACTTTCATTCATGTTGAGCAAGAAAGGCTTTCATATGTAAGCTACTATAAAATGAAGATTAAACATGGTACTACAGATACTTGCCCTCCTTAGACAGAAGAACATGGGGGAAGAGTGAAGGCAACGTGAGAATATTCTGGAAACAGGAGAAACGAACTGTCCATGGCAAGCAAGGGTAACCACTGGTGATATAAGGCTACAGGATCTTTTATCAGCTTTTGATGCCCGGGACGCTCCAGAAACCGCACACGTAGGTGCACTGGAATTCCGGGCTGAGCCGTCCCAAGGTCATTTTCCAGTGTGAGCCAAGGAGACGCGGGGAGCAGGACTCGGTTGAAGGATGCGCGACTGCGCGGCTGCGCGATGCAGCCCGCGGCCTTCCGACTTTCTGGTGCCAGGATGGTGGTGTCTGGACGACATCTGATTACGGAGACCCCTGACCCCAGAACTCTGACGGTGGCTACGATAAACATATGTCATCCCACCGCCCTCTGGGTCCCACTGATGTCCTTAATGATGTAATTAATCATGTTGAGAAACGACTCCAAAGTACTGAGGAGCCAGTTCCACTCTAAAATCTAAGAACGACCGGACTGAGTAATGCAATGCTGGCTACCACCCGCTCTCTTAAAGGGAGCACAGACAGAGACACACACACACACACACACACACACACACACACACACACACACACACCATTACAGCAAAGTAAATGCTTTTATATTACCATTATTCCTTTATTATGCCCCCCATTCTAAAATAAAACATTGTTCATAGTGCTTAATGGAGTAAAATTTCATTTCCACTTTGGAAAGCAGACAGGCATACAGAATCCAATACACACAAGAAGGCTTTCTTTGGCTTTCAACCCTAATAATTCATAAAAAAGAAAAATAAAATAGAATGACATCACTGGCATATAAATCAATACCATGCAATTTACAGTTGTATTCTGTAATTATTGATGATCTGTCAAAGAGTCCAGCACCAGCCCTACTCAGAAATGATTTTCCTAAGAACTTTTACACTTCCAAAATAACCAGTAATTCCCGGTCGATAGTAAAACCCAGTTTATGTATTTCATGTTGCTGGTTTTAATATACTTTACGTGCAGCTTACATTTCACATTCTACCCCTAATGAGGGGAGCACGATTGCCACAGTAAGGCCCATACTGTATATAACCCAGTATTTGCAAGAAAACGAGATTAAAACCCACCTAGCCGTCCGCCCCCTGTAACACCATGTCAGCTGTACAGATACGCATTGTGGGAAAAGGCTTTGAACCCAGCCTACTGTCAGATTCAATCGCCCACCAATAGAAAGCAAAGTGAGATGGGCCCAAATGCGATAGAGACAGGCGTGAATCGGATGGCCTGGAGCCCCAGTTTACCCACAGCTGACGGAGGCGAACAGACCTTAATAAGAAAACCTTCTATCCCAGGAGAAGGTGAAGCACTACTGCACCAGCGACCCACTTCACCCTGACCCAAACAGGGAAACGGGTCCCCGTTCCTCAGAAGCTGACCTACAAAAATAATCCAAACAGTAACATCTGCATTACAGTCAGGCCACTTGACTGCGAGGCGTGGAATGAAAGCGAAAGCGCTGCAGAGAACAGGACAGCCCTCGTGATGAGAAGCACCTGAGCAAATGCCCACGGGCACCGACACAAATAAACAGGATAGGCCGGCGAAACAGTGTCCTGTCTGCACACCCATCTCTCTGCCCCCTGGAGGGCTGTTTGACTACTGCACTTATATAACAGATATGTGAATAAGGTACCAGAATTAAAGAGGCATGTGCTGCCTCCAGCTTAAAGTAGCACTCAAAGATATATAGACATAAATATACTCTCTTTGTACCATAGATAGGTATATATTCCAGTAGGCTTTAAGAGACATACACCTCCCCCAATTCAATAAAGTGCCATTCATAGATATAATATATAGACATAAGTATACGCTGTTTGTACAGCAGACATGTGAATGTTACTACATTTAAAGAATCATGTTCCTCCCCAGTATAATAAAATGGCACTTACAGATATATAGTCATAAATATACTCTATTTACACCATGTATATGTAGATATGCTACTATATTTAAAGAGACATAGCCCTCCAACAGTAAAATAAAGATGTATAGAAATAAATACACTTTATTTATACAACAGATATGTAAGTAAGCTACTATATTTAATGAGGCGTGCACCGCCTCCAATATAATAAAGTAATTTTTACAGATATAGAGCAGAGAGCATTATTGTCGGGACAAACTCCCCTCCCACACCCACAGCAAATTTTATCATGCCCCCCTCCCCCCCCACACACACTCAAAAAACTTGTTGATCCTCAGGGAAAAATAACGACCCCTGAAATAGACACGTATTGATGCACAGAAGAAACGCACCTGTACGAAAATCCACAAGAACACAAGCTAAGACAGCCAATGGGATTGCTTCTTTTGGGTTGCTATGGGGACAACAGCGGGTGAGAATACCGAGACGCTGCCGTCCGCTAACGAGTCCTGCCTAGTCTAGCTTTTGGCTAACGAGTCCTGCCTAGTCTAGCTCTCGGCTAACGAGTCTTGCCTAGTCTAGCTTTCGGCAAGTTTTAAATGCTGGTTGCCGTCTGCAATCTCCTGGAAAGACCAGAGGCCCCACGTCACAAGGGGAAAACACTCTCCTGCTGGAGACATTTAATGCACTTCGGATGAGCATTTTTCCGCTTATCCCACCATATCCCGTATCTTGCGTCTAATCCTCTTACGTAAAACCTCGATAAGCCCTTCGACGTTACCCGTTTACGTGTACTTTTTTTCCCCTGTAGCTCACACGGCAGTATGAGTCAGCAAACCTTTCCAGGCCTGAGGTATAAAACAATCAGTGTGGGACTACTGGTCCACTCTGCTGGGAACAGGCTGCGGTTCACACACGCACGACAGAATCATAATAATAATAACTGCTTTGTTGATGCTAAATGGGTTTTTAGCACCTTGAATTGACATGCCAAGATAAATGTACATGGGCAGACGGACATCTCTCACATCACTACAGTGCCGCCAACGTCCAACGTCCTAGCGACGTATCTGAACGCGACACAACAAGCTGACATTACGGAGATAGGTGACGTTTTACATTTCAGTGATTTTTCGAATATTCTCGTGGCTAACTGCTTTTCTGTTCGCAAGCACCGATTCGTACTGTCAAGTGGCCAAATAAATGTACAGGTAATAAACAAAGTGAAGAGGGGGGAGGGAATGAAACATATACAGGCTGTTATCAAAGCTTTATATCAAGTTTTGTTCCATGACGTGCAGGCCAGCCCACGGTGCCGCTTTGGGGTGATTAAGGGGAATGGCATCCTGATAGCATCTTCTCCTCAGACACCGAAGGTAAATACGGACAGCAGAAGACGAGCAGAGCTGGCCGACTGTCTGAGAGTACGCTATCGATGAACTTAACGTAACAGCACACTGGGCGGGGGGGCTTTTTATCTCTTAAAGATGAAAGCAGCCATCTATCCAAATTAACAGCCTTGTACATGTGCACTGCAGCAGATAATACAAAGCTGCTTTATCTGAATTCGCGTAAGTCAGTTTCAGCACAGTTTAATTCACTACTAAGGGCTGGCCTTGATGAAACTTGAAATACAAAGGTAGGGGCACTTAATAATCTGATTATGAGTTTTCCATCCATCCATCCATCCATCCATCCATCCATCCGTCCATTCTCTACCCAATTATCCTAATCAGGGCTACAGCATATACCAGGCAGTACAGGACAAAAGGCTGAGGTAAACCCTGAACAGGATGGCCTGAGATGATGATGAGGTTTAAAAAAAAAACTGATGAACATTCAAAATAACACTGACAATAACAATCCACTTAAAATTCACCAGACAATTAACTGCATGATGTAACTGAAGGACAGCCAATTGACTGAGGGAACACACTGATGTTTATATTCTTAAATTCCCAAAGTCCTGTTGAAGAACCCATCTGAGCCCATGCATAAAGAGAAAGGCAGGAGGGAAAAGGGGTGCAAGGGTGCATACTTTCAGATGTAAAGTTTGTCAATCACGTCATATGGCCAGAGACTCAAAACAGCAGATCTGCATGCCTGAATGTGCCCTGCTTGGTCTGTGCGCAGGCCCACATGTTTATGCGTACACATGGTGAATGTGAGTGTCTTGCAATGGGAACGAGGGGGAATATTTCAAATGCAAGAATGCATGAGAGATCCCTGTGTTTACGCACTACCTGCCTATAACAATTGGAATCTAAGTTTAAGCTCCGACAGCAGGGAAGAGACAGTAGGACGAAGTTCACTGGCAGGATCTTCCAGGCAGCAGGTGTCCCAAAAACAGTCGATATTCCAGCTGTTTGCACACAAATCCAGCTACCTGGCAAGTTAGAGGTCCCAGGCATAGTGGGCAACGTTAAAGTCAACGCTGGCATTCCCTAATAGTCTTTTTTCCGGATACGTCCATATCCCTCGTGCATGTAGAGGACTTCCTGTACAGATGTCTTATTTCAGAGTCACTTCCAGTGACATAACAGTGTTTAGAAACCTCTGGTAGCGGAAAGACTGAAAGTTCATGCCAAGAAGAAACAATGGGATCGCAGAAAGTGTTATTGTACTGGAAAACACTCACATTAATGCCAGTTTTTTTTTCTTTTAGCTTGTTTTGATTTTGAAGGCACATATGGTTATCTACCTAATTAAATATGCTTCCCACTGTTGGAAATTGAGTCCTTAAAGGAATGGCAGCCTTAATTTATGCGCTTGCAGGATTTGTCAACATTTCTTCCTGCGCATGCTTGTCACAAGATGATGTGAAAATGGCAGCTATTTCCGAAAGCACACAAAAACAGTATGTAATATCTCCAGAAAGTAAATGATAGTCCAATAAGCTCCCCACTTCGTGGCTAAATGCTATTTCAGGAACAATTGTAATAATGAGGACTAGGTTTAATTTTCTTAACAGAATAACTTCATCACCATTCATCGGTTTAATGGCTAACAACAACAACAACAATAATAATAATAATAATAATCATCATCATCATCATCATCATCATTATAGTAACAATATGGATCCAGCAGCTAGGTTGCTTGGACCCCTAATAATATACTGAATTAAATTAAACAGTAGCCGTGTTTGCCTGGCAAAATCGGAGCTGTGCTACTGCGGTTAGCGATGACGTCATCTCTCCTAGCCCGTGCAGATGGCGGATACGGGGAGCGGAGTGTGTGGTTGGCAAACACGGTACAGTAACGTCTTCTGAAAGGCTCGTCTACTGTGGTCAATAACCAAGGTCAAAATATCTCTCTGTGAACGTTTGGCCCATGTATCTCTCTCTCTCTCCCTCGCGCTCTCTGCGGCTTCTTACTCGGTAAGTATGGGGCATCAGGTAACGCAGTGGTGAGGGACGTGGGTCCCGGGAGGGGCCCAGCTGTAAGGTCCTACCCGATTCACTCCAGTGAAATTTATAACTGCATAAATGGGTAAGAAATTCCGATGTGTAAGCAACTCAGGGCAGCATGGTGCACTAGTAAATAAACAGGCTGTCTTGGCTTTCCGGCAGGTTCTTCTGCCCTCAGGGAATAAGTGGCCAGGCTTGTTTTAAATCAGTAGCTTTAAGGGCCCAAGTTTCGCCAACATCTTATTCCACAAGATCTCGCTTTCAAGCCCCGTCGCTCGGACATCATGTCTACATCCCCTCATGCTTTTTCAACTTTCCTCTCCTGCTGCGTAGCTAAAAACTAGCACCGTGGCCAAAAAGAGAAGCCTGGACAACTGGGCCTCATATGTATCTAAAGGAAACAGTGACAGTGTTTCCCTTGGACGTGAGCCTTTCCACGAGAACCTGCTTCTTCTTCTTCTTGTATTTAAGGCCGAGAAGAACAGCAAGGCCTAATCCCGCGGCTCCCCGCACATCAGCTGACAGCCAGACAGCGCCTGGCGAAGCACAAACACATCCTTCTCCTGTCTCGGCATCGAGCGGCGTACAACAGCGGATGGGAAAGTTCCCAAAACAAAGCCGACACAAAGCAGAGGAGCGAGATGGGATATTCCGCCACAGTGTCGCGCCGTGAATAAGCCTCTCAACACAGCCCGACGGGAATAACTGGAGCAGCCGCCGATCGCGAATGCGCATAATTTCATTTTAATTATCCTTTATATTCCTGAGGAATCATAAATGATGTGGAAACAAGTAGCACCAAACACCAAACACACAAGCAGCTATCAAACTGTCCCGTGGACTTAGAATGAAGTCGGTCTGCCATTTGAAGACTGTACTGCTGTTCCCCTCTCATCCTCAGCCTTTCATGGAGTAATAAATCTGGAAGGATGATCAAAAAGTTTCACACATGGGGCTATTTTCCTGAATTGACGGTGAATAATTTGACTTGACACCAACAGGGATCTCGGGGCTACTTCTGAAAAGAAGTTGGTCCCATAACTAAAAAAAGTCAACAATCATTATGTTAAACGTGGGCAGCGTCTTTGAAATGATAACACTCCCATGTACCGACGGCACAAAAGTGATTATTAGCATGAGAGGGTTATATTCTTTGTGGTCAGGCTTGATCAGTGTTCTCGCAATCCTGTGTGGTGCAGGATTAGCCTACTGAGACCCCAGTAGATAGACCCTCTTAAACTGTGCCTTTCTTTTGCTAGGGCTGGGGGCCATCAGTCGGTTGTGTCCGCAGACTCAATGCTTCATTCAGCTCAATGCTTCATTCAACAGTTATCAACCCACTAGCCCAGCTTCTAGCACTGAGCCAGCTATGTCAGGAATTACGTCCAGGCCCACAGTTCTGGCACAAAGCTCACTGTTTTTGCCTGTTCACTCTTGCCATCACGGCTGAAAGATGCTTATTGAATAGATAACAGTCAACGTCTTTGATCGTCATATGAATAAAAAAATAGCTGTGTTTTACTTCCCAAGATGATGAAAGACATTGTCCTTAAAATCATTCAAATGAGGCACAGAAACCAGAATAACCACTGCCCCAGTGCATTTAGGGAAGATAATCAGGGACCATCACCTGCCGTTGCGATGAAGGCTCTGTACTCCTGGACTAAGTCCCCCCCCCCGCTGAAAAAAAACAGCATAGGCTCGCATGATTTCCTTGGTGGTTGCTGGTTTGGTGCTGGTGTAGCTGGTGGACCAGCATAGCTGTGCTGGTACCGGAATATAAAGCTGGTCCATCAGCACCAAACCAAAACATATGCTGGTATAACCAGCATGCATTAGGCTGGTAACCAGCTATGTCGGTCTGTGCTGTTTTTTTCAGCATGGCTGACATAAGGCTGGATTTCAAACCAAGCCAGCAGAGGTGGACAGCCAGGCACTCTTTATCCTTTTATCATGATCCTGCTCCATCTTTCCAACCTTTAAATCACTGGGCCTACATGAGAACATCTCTGGCAGGGATAGTGAACAGACCCAATGGACACAGGGACCTGGCACTGAACTAACTGGTATACTAGGGATATTTGCTGCTCATTTGTTGGACTAGATGGGTTCCAGGCACAACGTAAATGTAGGCTGGATCCGTGAGTGAAAAATAAACCAAACGTTGAGTCTTGTGCAGTGGGGACGAAAAAGAAGCCAAGGCAGGCAAGCTGTGGTCATGGGACCAGCATCAAAACCTTGTTCTGGGTTACTGGGGGCCAAGGCAAAACAGAACAAAACATGTTACACGTACTGGAAGAAGGAGCAAGGGAACTAAATTAACCTGGGTAAATATGGCCACCCACCCCCCCCCCACATGCACCCCCAGAGCTGGACAGCAG
>JAAGVU020000049.1:3187566-3205824 GCA_011763525.2 Mormyrus iriodes
GTGTGAATCAGTGCCTCTGAATTGCCCTCACTGTATGACTGCATGCAGGTGCGTGTGTGTGTGTGTGTGTGTGTGTGTGTGTGTGTGCTGTGATGGACTGTTATCTCGTCCAAAGTGTCCCCTGCCTTGTGCCCTTTGCTTCCTGGGACAGAATCCAGACTCTATGTGACCGTGTACTGCATAAATGGTTATGTAAGACAGATTGAGACTTTTCTGACAGAATATCAATCATTATACATTTTACATTACAGATTTAATATTATACTGTAACTGCTTGAAACGGGGAATATAAATCTAATATTTTCGCAAAATTATTAAGTGAAGTCTAGTAGAAATGAGTGTGCAAGCATCTTTTTTAAAAACAACAATTTACAGAAAACACAGTTTCAGCACATTTCCCATTCTTGTGTCATTTCATTCTAACATAATGAAACTTGGGTCATTAAAAAACTCAATTACCAAGATTTAAAAGAACAAATATCAGCGTATAAAATAAGCCCCATCAAACCCAAGGCATTAAAATGTGCTTTCCCAACATTAGAAAAGTAAATATTAAAATATTTATCATTTCTGTGTATTTTTAAAACTTTTGAGTTTTTACACTTCTATATTATGGCTGTCTGCAGTTAGACGGCTTCCTCCTGGGGCCTAAAGGTGAAATAACTTGGCCAACCAAGAGATGTGAACCAGCGACCTTCTGATCATAGGCATTGGATCCTAACCTGCTGAGCCTCACACTGCCCCAGCTATAACGTTATAGTCATCTGTATTACGAATTATGAATGCATACCTTCATAATGCAGTACAAAGCATCCTTAATTCTGATACCAACCATTATAATGCATTATAAAGGTACTTATAGTGCATCATAGATGACACCTTTAAGTAAAGTGTTACCAACCAGCCTTATACGCACAATACACTCACCGCATATTTGCAACTTCCCTGTACTCCCTACTGCAAATCATGTCATATTCTTACGTCAGTTAATTTCCCGATTGGTCAAAAAGCATGAAGACTTATTCATAAATATGGGTTTGGACAGATAGACGGGCTCTCAATATAAAGCATACATTTTAAAAAAATTAGCATCTGTATTTTCACGAATCTCACAACATATTCATAAATGCATTTGTAAGACATAAGTATGTGTGATTTGTGTACTTTCTAACCTAGTCCTGTAAAGAGCGCCATATCTTTAAAAGAACTGCAAGATACAAAAATCCCACCCTTCATCATTTACTATTGATTTTCTGTTGTTCTGCTAACCTCTGTGAAAATATTTCATATTCAGCGCGGCTGCTTAAGGGTGTGCTCACAGGATCTATCAGTCAGCCTGAATTCATGTTTCCACAAAAACGAAGTGTCGGGGTATAGTTGAGGCTATCTTCTCTCTACACGTTCTGCTGCACCACGCTGGGTGACCGCAGCAAATTTAGACGATAGATTACAGTTTAACGTGAAGCACCAAATTAGCTAATAAAACCCATGTAAGTCAAAGGGGTAAAACATCCCATTTAAACTGACCTGTGCCAATAATACGGCTTTAGTGACATTTGTGTTCATTGTGTCCTGTGTTCTTCACGAGTCTTTTAACTTGAAATTCCGTTTCGATCAGTTCATCAGCACAGTAAAGCTGATCTGAATTCTGATTCGGTTCCTCACATTCACTCCCTGCCAAAGATTTCCAAGCTCCTGTGTGCCTTTCTCTCTACGTCCAAGCTTGCCTCTCCGTGAGCTGCTGACTACCAAATGGGCACAGAGGATGTTTATGTATAAATACCCATTAGGTTTCACCAGAAATAGAAAGAGGCCAGAAGGTTATTAAGTACTAACCTGAAATATTAACCTTTTTTTAACACATACACAGAACCAAAATGAACCAACAATAAGTAGATCTAAAATTTCCAGAGCTAGCTAAAGTCGATTTGCACCATAAAAAATCAATTGTTTCGTCAATGCAAAAACACAGGATAGAAATGCATATTTTGCAATTCATGAAACTTCAAATTACGACATATTTATCCTGAATATGTTCCAGAGATATTAGTACATTTTAATTTACGAAACCTGCAACATCACAACGATAAACATAATACAAAATATGCATACACAGCATCAACAAGAATCCAGTAAAGAACATAGTAATCTTTAGCAATGATATTTCATGACAATGATAATTAATCTGTGTTAATCTTGATAAGTATTGAAATGATGATGGGAAATCAGCACGCATTTTACACTCTGTTATTTGCAAAACGATTTGATATAATTTGATCGATAATCCCAATGAATCTTTGAATCTGCCTGAATTTTCTGAGTTCTGTGGAATGACCCCACGCCCATTCTGCTAGTGTAGTTCTGAGCACTAGTAACATTTACCTTACAGAGGCAGATTAATTTGTTGGAGCTCATTGGCTGTGTTTAAATCCACCTACCTGCACTACGTCACATAATTAAAAACCTGCCTTAAAATAATGAGCATGGCGACGCGTGACAGAGCCTCCTGTGAGGCGGGAGGACATTCTGGCGCTGAAGCTGGCTTGTCTTTTGTTGTGCATTAAGCAGGACCCAGCGAGCTCCACCCCACCCCCTCTAACGAGCCAAAAGGGACATGACAGCATGCGTGCACCTAGCCTCAAACCACAGGCTCGGCAAAATAAGTACCGCAGGTGTTGAAAAGAGGGCAGATTGACGGCGCTCGACGGCAGCGTTCGCGTGCAAAGGTGTGCCGTGGTTCAGTGCCTCCCCGCAGTCTGAAGGCCGCTGTTATTGGGTCCCTGTCAAGGCTGCAGAGATTACTGCAGCGACACGGTTCTGGATGAACGGCCATATGCTACAGAAGATGCTTCATCCTACTTTTATTAGAAGGAGTTCCCTGTGCTGCATCAGATACGGCCCATAACGCAATCAAAGTAATTTTAGCCAACTGTATCAATTATTGAAACCATCGCCTCTATGTGATAGATTTTAATGGATCCTACTTTACTTATTCATGAAACAAATTCAAATATAGTTGGGATGAAGAAGCTAGAGCTTTGAAGGTGACTGTACTAATTTGCTTACAGTAATTAACACCTTTCATTACTGCACCTGGGCCACACTTAATGTATTCACCCCTTGTTGGCCTGAAATGGCACAATAACCTACTTGTTTGACCTACAGTATCCAGTAATTACCCAAAGGCCAAAACTGCAAGGCATTAATTTTAATTCAGATTCTGCAGGCATTTAGAACAGCATTGTACTAACAGAAATATAAGCAACGTAAGGCAAGAGTCACCACGACTGACATCTTAGTTCATGATGTCTTTATAAATGCCTGTGTAGTCAGTTGTCAGCTGGTTAATGGAAAGTGACTACTGAGGTATTAAGTTTCGCACATTTGTTAAAGATTTTCTGTTTTCTTGTTTGAATTATCACCACCGTAAATAATACAGTTCAGTTTCCACAGACTTTGCGTTTTTTTTTCCTCACAAAATACGTAAGAGTAATACGTATTGACTCATTTTGTGACAGGACCTATTTGCTCAAACTATATTGTTTTTTAAAAAAATCACCTCTGCAGCTGATGATGCTTGGAGATGCCAAGGGTGTTGTACAAGAAAGTAACGATACTAAATAAGCATAAATAAATTTATGAAGATGAATGATATCGGAGGAGGGGGCAGAGTTGCTAGCACTGTTACCCCACTCCTGTGGGACCTGGGTTCGAGTCTCTGCCATGTGTGGAGTTTGCATGTTCTCCCTGTGTCATAGTGGGGTTTCCCCCAGGTACCCCGCGCCCCCCCCCCCCCGAGTCCAAAAACATGCCAAGGCTAGTTAGGGTTAGGTAGGTGTGAATGAGTGAATGGTGTGCCCTATGATGGATTGGCACCCCATTCTGGGTTGTTCCCTGCCTTGCGCCCGTAGGCTCTGGACCCCCCACGACCCTGCATAGGATAAGCAGATACAGAAGTGGTTAGATGGGTGGATAATATTGGATGTAAACAGAATTCTAAGCAATGATTGTAATATTGTGTCTGACCTTTAGAATTACATTTTTTTTCTTTAAAGAACATTTCATGTTTTTCATGTGATTTTCAAACATTATATGGAATTATTACTGAAATATATCATTAACAGTGTTTGAAATGCCTGTTTGTCCATAATAAACAAACAGGGAACAGTGTTTGGGCATGAGTGAACAGGCCCGCTTTTGTCTGCGAAGGCATGTGTGTCTGCCAGGACATATTTCAGGGCCGGTAGATGTGGACCGCAGCCTGGGACGTGGCTCGCACTGCATGATGGGATGGCGTGATCGCTCCAGCTAGGTCACAGCTGTTCTCTTTCCCGCTGAGCGATCCGCTCTGCCCCTGGCCCGTAGCGGATGGGGGCTGAGGAGGCGCGATCGGGCGTCAAAAGCAGAAAGAGACACAAAACACCCCAGCACGTTTTCCTCTCACTTTGGTTCCGGGGCCTTTCGTTTTTAAATTGCGCTGGTGCTTAATTAAAAAAAAAAAAATCCTGGGGGGATTTGATTGACAAAGGAGAAAATGTTCACTCATTTAAAATATTTGTAGGATTGCATGGTTACCGATAGTCAAATGTTACATAGCGACTAAACAAAATGAATGTCATGTGATGTGTGTTCATAGGGACGGTGGAGTTCAGGATCACTGAGATGATGGCTGATGCCGCATAATAATCTACGCTTATAAAAAGCACAAACTAGGAAAAATAGCTTTCATGATAACTGGCTGTATCCAAAGTATCTAAAGAAATATTCTGCATTAAGCAACTTGATATTATTGACCAAGAATAAGAGCTTTTCTGTCAGACTAAAAATACTTTTAAATACATACACCAGGCCTATTAAATACATAAACCGGACCTATACTGTAGGAATTAAAAATTGTATTAGAACCGCAGTCAGGCATAGTCCCGGGGGCTTATTTAAGAGTAGTAATACTCAGTACTAAGAAGGAGGCATTTTTAACATGGGGGGGGCTTGTTGCCGGAGTATACCAAAAAATCAACCATGGAAATTAATTATTATTCCTTTTTGCAATAAACTTGCACAAATTTGACACTGACAAGCAGCAGCCCTGACTGAACAAGCATTGAACACAGCATGTTTCATTATAATATGATAAATAAAGTTTATGTAAGATGTTAGAAGGTTATATGTATAATGATTACAAACAAAATGATAGAAATATAGACAATGTCATTATATCTAAGGCTAATGCATATTTCACGGATTATAATGACATTAACTGTAATGATCCGCATAGTAACTTCCCTTCTCCACACCACCTTAAAACGGCACCAGTGGACAGGCTACACTAGTGTTTCCTAATCCGGTCCTCGGGGACCCACAGATGGTCCACGTTTTTGCTTCCATCCAGCATCCTGCTAGACAGTCCACGTTTTTGCTCCCTCCCAGCTCCCCAAGGACCGGACTGGGAAACACTGGGCTACACACGTCCTGCCATCTCCTTCAGGAAGACTCGCGAACCTTGTCTTGAAGCAGGGTCGAGAGACACGATACAAAACTACTGTACTGCCGACACGCAATCGATTCATCCCGCAAAGTTGAACGTTGACTTATGCTGTTGGAAAGCCGCATGTCAAGCAACCCAGAACTTCCACCAACCGCATCAAATTCAAGTTTTACGACAAGCCCTCAATCACAAAATAGACAAAAAAAACTAAATAAATCTCTGCCTAAAGAACAGGAGGATTTGACTCAGTGACATTCTATCATCGTTACACAAACAGCTAGGCTATCCTTCAATAGATTCAAATCACTGCTTATAAAATGTTTAAATTACCGTTCCACTGGGGAGAAAGTACTGAAGTACAGTAAACAACAGATTTCTTGCATTACCCCAGAATACCCCTGTATACACACGCACGGAGAGCTTCACATGCACAGTAAAAGTATTACCCTTACCACAGCGTAGCCGCAGAAAAATAAACCTTTGATTCCTATAAAGGAGGAAAGTGCGCCGGCATTTTGAGCTGTCAATTCTTTGCTAAGTTCAAACCGCCGTGACAGCTGAAATGTGGCTAGCTTTCCCTCCCTTTTTTCAGATTGTGTTCTTGCATTACGCTCCCTGCCCTGGGGGTCTTTTCCATTTTTCCTTACTCAGAATAAATCTATTCATGCTGGGTAATATAGCTGTCAAAAATAATTCTGTCAGCTTCTCATAATGCCTGTGACTGTCTTTGCTTATACTTAATTTCAGAAACCCGCAAACAATGCACGAGTAAATAGCACAATACATACATAAATAATGGGTTATTTATGTAACTGGCTAAATGCTAAGTATAGAGTTTGCAGTAAAACCAGGTATCACTTTACATGCTCAGAAAAGTTTACTGGAAGTAACTCGGAGAACGAGTCAGAGAGGCAGATTAGCACGAGGCACACTGACACATGACTGCAAGAGAGGGTTGTGCTGTCATGTGGGTGACGGGGATCACGACAGAAACGTAGCAGGCAGTAACAAGAAAAGACAAGCTGCCTCCATCACTCAGCACGACGAACGGCCCGCCATGGCCTCGACTTCAACATCCCTCACGGTGGGACACTTTGGACCGCGTCCACATTCTGGGAAATCACGGAGAACGATGGCGACGTGGTGCGTGAGAATACGTGTGCCCAGGACAGCCTGAAATATGACTGATATGAAAGTTTAACATTGCTAACATTACTCCTGCGTAAATCTACCTGTACTTGATACAGCACAGTGCTTTACGATGCGGCAGATCACAAGTCACTCATAATCTACATCCATGAATTTTAAATCTGAGACTGCCAGTCTAAAAACATTTTGATTGCATGAAATATATGAAATATGCATTAGCATTAGATGTACAGAATTAGATTTTTTGTATATTATACCTGAAAGTCACATTTAATAAACAGACGAAACAAAAAAAACAAGACGATATGAATCAATCTACATTTATTTATTGACCTGCATTTATTGCGATAATGCATTTGTTGCAGAAACCATTTTTCCCAGTCTCCAAAAGCCCCCCTCCAAGTATAAGGCCACTTTCTGACTTTTTCTGCAGAAGGTACAGCAGAGATTTCCGATGCCCACATACGCGCATCAAATTCGATCGCACTTAACCACAATACGGTAAACCCTTAAGGATAGATCCGTTGCATGAATGAAGCGCCTATTAAACGTTCAGGCAGCCAAAACAAAAAAGCTTCAGCTCACACAAACATGCCCATTCAAAGGCCGCGCGCGGACTTGTATTAAGTGTGCACACGCAGGCATGAAGCGGGGATAAATATTACCTGAGGTGCTGCACCTTTGAGCGGCATTAGTGAGTCACCATCGCACTCCACTTCAGGCCTTCTAAAAGCGCCGGGAGCCGGCAAACTGCCCATTTCACAAATTCATCCGGGGTCGGGAAGGTCACGCGGGTGATTAAAGAGCATAGTGTCATTTTAACTGGATTACACTCACGGCAAAACGAGCAGGTCAGAGGCCCCGATTGGCTCCTGCCTCCTTCCAAAGGGACATGGTTGCAAAGCCCCCTTTGAAGCCTGCCCCCCCGCCCCAACTGCGTCCTTTACACCCCCCCACGCTCTGCTACACCCCGTCTGTTATTAGGCACTGAAGATGAAATGGCACCTGCACAATTCATAATTCTTTCAAATACGGCGTTTCTCATAACACCATATATTTCTCCCCGCTCAATTACAGTTACTTATTACGAGCAATGAATCTAAATTTCTTTCACAGATGCATGAATGCGTTTTTGTACAGCTGTTGAATGGAAGCAGGGAAAACCTTGTCGGGGAAAAGCGAGCTTATCATCAGCTCTGCAGGGTAATATTTTTCCTTTTTATTCCCATGCTTTCTCATGCAGGAGTGCTTTCCTTTATACGAGCTTCTCTCATTACTTGACTTGAGCAGCATCCTGGAAGCATAAAGCGAATGTGCTAAACTCGGGCGAAATGTTAAAAAACCCCTTCGGAGAACTTCAGAGCCCCTGCACCTGCGTAAGCTATGAAAAGCCCTGCTGTCTCTCACCGCGTGTTTTCTCTTGTAAAGAGGTGTAAAGAGCACGGGTTCTGCATGTCTGAGGGCTCGGCTGTTCAAACTTTTCAAAAAAAAAGCTAAAACTTCGTGAGGTAAAATGTGAATTCAGCAGGCAGTTTATAAGACATACCTGCTTCTTACCGCCTGCTACTCCAAACAGCCAATCACGTGGCTGTAGCTAAAAACATAAAGAATCATATAGACAGTCAAGAGGCTCAGTTACTGTGCGATGGAGCTTTAGCACAGCTAAGATGTGCGGTCTAAGCGATTTTAAACACAGTGCGGTTAGTGGTGCCAGACATGGTGATTCCTGCATCTCAGAAACAGCCACCCTTCTGGAATTTGCACGCACTACTGGAGTGTAGAAATTACAGAGATGAACAGAAACATACAGCCAATGTTATTTCTGTCTCGGAAAACACCTTGCTAACGAGAGAGGTCAGAGGAGGATGGCCAGACTCATTAAAGCTAACAGGAAGGCCAGAAGTGCAAAAAATGCAAGGCTTCTCAGAACTCATCTACCCTCAAAAAGAGATAGTACATGGTACTAGCTAGATGTACCTAAAAGACACCAGTGACTGTATGAAAACAAGAATATTAAAACAAATAATATCCGTGCCCTCTGTACGGCTTAACCTCCCAAAGTTATGTTTATGATCAATTTGTATATGATATACACCATAGATTCATACACAAGTAATGCAAGAAATTTTGAAAATTGGAAATTTTGAAAGGGAAAAAGAAAAAAAAACTGCAATAAAAGACTTGAGATGTTGTAGGATTGAAAAAAACAATTTTACTGGGAATAAGCAACATTCTTACAGTATTGCTGTTGTTTAATTACTGCTTCAGCGCAATAAGCTGTCGGAAATGCATAAAACTGGTATCTCGTAAAACTGAGCATTCTGATATTAACACATTATTAATGTGACACTGTTCGCCCTGGTGCATGCAGGATTTGTACCTCCCATTAAGGCACTGATAACCTCAGTGCTCTGACCCCGGGGGTGGGGGGGCTACCTCGATTCTGCTTCCCACATTAATCAGTTCAGTGGAGTGTAGCTCTGTAGCCTGAATGGACCAGGGAAGGAAAAAAAAAAAGCTCTTGGATATGGTCTTCCTATTCCGCTCATAGAGGGGCCATTTCTAAAGTACAGCACTGCAGGTTAAACGAGGTTTACCCAGGAGATCATGTGAACATCTTACGCTAAGCATACACTATAAGTCTGACACCCTCTCACATCCTCAGATAATGTGTCATTAGTCACAGAGCTTTCTGCCGCAGACTCTGATTTTGCGAAGACTGGGGATCATGCAGGGTCACTATTTGGTGCTGAAGAGAGCAATCCTATTGGTTGTTAACAGTGTAACCACGTCACTATTTGCATGGGCCAACACTAAAGTCCAATGATAATATTAAACACAGCTGATTTTACAGGAATGTCAAGATGAGAAAAAGACTGACTTAAGACAGTGATCCTGACCACCTCACACCAAACGATCGAGATGATGGAAGCGTGCCACAGCTCCAGCGAAACTCTCATGATAATATTTTGACTCTGGAATAAAATTTCTGGAAATTTGTCTGTGACAGTGGAGTCACTTGTAAAGTTTTATGCATTATTTTGCAATTAGCCACATTTCCCTCTAACTCTAAGCTTTGTCACGTAAGACCCCAGTCCATTCCTATTGCCAGTTCATATTCTATATTTCTATTTCAATTTTATTAACAATACAAATTAGTGATTTATTCTTCCAGAAACAGATCAGTTCCAGTAGCTGCTTCACTTGAGGTTCTTGAAGGATAATATGTGTCAGCATGCAAGATGCGTGGGCTTCCTGCTCATGTACATAGATCTCTGATTATAAACAACATCTCAGAACTCAAGGACTGGATATCAATAGACAGCCACAGAAGAACGGTAGAGACATGAGTAGGGACATTAATCTGAGGACGGAATGCATTGCTTCTCTGGGACTGAGAGACCAGCAGTGATTGAAGGCTATTTCTCTTACACAAAATCATTTTTAAGAGTCAAAGTCAAAACACTTTTAGTGATTTTCCACTCAAGTCCAAATACCAAATGCACTTTGATGATTTTCGATGGAAATGTGCTGGATGTACTGTATCGTTACCAACCATCATTTTGCCATAATGGCGTACGGTGAGCTGTGTGAGCCTGGATCCTATCCCAGAAATCACAGGGCACTCTGGATGGGCTGCCAGGCCAGCGCAGGGTACAGACATGGGTACCGATGCTATCAAACCGCTTCTCTGCACCATGGAACCAAGGGCACCCCCAAGGCCCGAGTTCAGATAACTTTTGAATCATCATTAAGAATGCAGTGATGAACAATTATGGAAAAAAACCCTACAAATAATTTAATGCAAACAGACAAAACTTATTAATAATTATATATAATTATATCCATTAAAAAATGATATTTTGGCAAGACAAATAATGCTGATTACTCACTAAGTACTGCAATTTGATATCACCAATCAACTGTATTTTTAGACGTATACTTAATGTTACACCACTGGCAGCATTAGACACATCCCAACATACATCGTGAGGCAAAAGTATATCGTGAGGCGAGCGATCTGCTACGAATTAAGAAAAAAGCAGAACGTTGTTCAAAAGCAAACAGAGCGACGCCGTACACCGGCGTCACAGCGGGAGGATTAATCTGAGTGTGTATTTCGATGTATGCGTGGTCATCTTGGGCGATGTATGGTGTATGTCTGAGTAAGTAGGTGCTTTGCAGTCACACATCAGTAATATACAGCTGGTTCGGTGAATATGGCCTCTACTCCTGATGTAAAATTATGCCCCCACCCCCGACATCCACAGTATATCAACCAATAAAATACAAGGAGGGCATGAGACCCCATTGGGCTACCCACTGATTCATGCATCCCCTGACTGGATAACTAGTTGTGCCTGTGGTGTAAAGTATAATACAAATATTCTGACTGCAGAGGCTTTGGGTAAAAAGAAGGGGAGGTGTTGCCACGGTGCATACACTCACTCTCACGGCATCACCGAATCACCCAGCTATATGTTTATGACCGGCAGGAATAACAGCAGTTGTGACACATGAACGCAGAAAGAACAGGGAAAAATGCAAACCCCACATACACTGAGCTGGGGTGGGATTCACAGCCCCGGGGGTGTGGCTTACGCCACTTCCAGCAGCTGGTAACGCTATCCCAGCTCTTAAATCAAGGCCTATTGATCCGAGTTGCTGCTTGTGAATGACAGCAACCCAAAGGGCAGGCAGGAAATCCACATTTCTGCATTCCTAGCGAACGTGTCTGTTTGGGGGTTCAACATGTAGTATTAGTAAAAACAGCCCAAACTCTATACATTACAAAAGTGAACACAAGTTAGCAAATATATCGTAACACTGACATATATACACACCACGAATATTTAATACATAAGATTAGATCAAACTTTATTGCCATGCTCCTGAGTACAGTCACAGAGAATGAAATACAGCTGCCATTGAATCAGGTGCAAATCAAATAAAAATACAAATAAAAATGTATTCATGTAAATATAAAATACGATGGCATGCAAAATGTCTGTGCCTATATGTGTTCAAAAGATTATTTTCTGCCGAATAAATAAAACATTCTTTAAAATGAATTTTAAATGTTGCTGTTATTTATATGCACAGGAAAGAGGGACATCTGTAAAGAGCAGCCTGGCGGCGGGGCTCTTGCAAAGATTAATTTCCCGAAACAGATTATGTGTGTCTACAGTGTAAAAGAGCAGATCCCCTCCTTCCAAGGCTATTCAGCGTCCGCTTATCCGCCTCGCCAGCTCAGTGCAGAGTTCATTTTGTTTCAGCGTGACACGTGTTAGATAGACTTGACAGATCGGCTTCTGATAAGTCGCGGGGCCCATAAACAACCAGGCCGTAATCTGAAAATCCGTAGGGGAGAGATTAGGCTGGGGACCATTACCGCGGTGTCACTCTTACTTACAGGATGGCGACGTTACGTTACGCCAGGCTGCGCATGTGCCTTTTGGTAAATACTCACCAGCGTCAGTCACCTGAACAGCGACAGTCGGGAAAGCCAATATGCAAAGTGGAGCAAAGAGGCACAGACATCTCCGGACACCTCCAGCATCTCTAAACCTCACAAGAGGACATTAAGTTTTCAGCTCTTTCCTATCACCGACAACATGTATCATACATACAAGCTCGCAGTTGGGCACGCTTCTGAGTAATTCCACATTTTTTCAGAGAATAGATAACTTTTACCGTCAGTCACCGCTCTTTAAGAACTTTATATGGTCTCTCTCTCGTTCGTTTCCTCCCGGGTTCACTCCAAATGAACTGATGACTCTTATCGGCCACAGGGAACGATGCGTCAAGCTTTCACTGAACATTGCTTAGCTCACCAAGAGGCCAGCTTTCCTAAACATGATGGCGAGCCAACAGCACTATCAATATGCGTTCTATATCCACATCTATTATAACATGACACCCCCCTGCCCCGATAGGCACTACAAATGAAACCCCAACTGAAGCCAATGAGTGTAACCAATCAGCACGTGCCTGAAATGCTGATGGCGTGGACACAGGTCACCAGCTGTTGAATCACCAGCTGGTTTCTGGGCTAGCAGGCCGTTAGCTCATTCTGTGGCCCCGCCAGACCGGAAAGCGCAGAGACGCCGAGCGCTGGCACGGCAGCCGAGAATGGCGGCCACCACCGGCCCTCTGCTCAGACCTATACGCTTGCCGCAGGTGAGCAGTAACATCAGAATAACATGCAGCTACCTGCCCGTCTGCTGACAGACCCAGAACGGGCTCCGTTTAGCGGCGACGCTAGAGACCCTGGGACAGAAAATAGAAACGAGATACTGCTGAGCTGGAGCCCCGGCCTCGGCAGGCTAGGACACGCACACGTCTGTTACTTGATCCCGCTGAACATATCTCCCTCTCCTATTCACACCTTCCAAAGCCATGCCCAGCGTGTGCGAATTCCTGCATCGGTGCGGAGATTCTCAGTGGACTAAACAGATGTAAATGTGAGCTTTAAGAGTGATAAATGGGGTTATGCCCATCGGTTACTGATAAACGGCAGAATCCCTAGCATCCGTTCTAAAGTTTGGGGTCACTTACATCCTATGGAACAGCCTTAATTTCTCAGAACAACAATAGACTGATGAGTAGAAAGTTATTTGTTTCTGGCCATTTTGAGTCTTCAGTCGAACCCACAATTGCTGATGCTCCAGACACTCGACAGATCTAAAGAAGGGCAGTTTTATTACTTCTTTAATCTTTGTTTTCAGCTGTGCTAACATAATTTCAAAGGGGATTTCTAATAATCAGTTTTGCCTTACAAAATGATAAACTTGGATTAGCAAACTCAAGGTGCCTTTGGAACACAGGACTGATGGTTGCTGATAATGGGCCTCTGTGTGCCAGTGTAGATATTACATTAAAAACCAGCCGTTTCCAGCTACAACAGTTCTTTACAACATTAAAAACGGCTACACCGCATTTCTGATATTTGATGGTATTTTAAATGGACAAAAAAAATGTTTTCTTTTGGAAACAAGTGACCCCAAACATTTGAACAGTAGTGTGTGTGTGCGCGTGTGTGTGTGTGTGCGCGCGTGTGTGTGTGTGTGTGCGTGTGTGTGTGTGTGTGCATGTGTGTATAATTAAATAATCAACCTCAAGTATTACACACATTGTGATTGCGTAGGTTTGGTTTCTATTTTTTTCCCCATAATCAGAAAGTGACCAACCAAGTACGGGAGCCGACTGCTGCGATTAAAGCGGACGATCCAATTAGGGGTTTCCGCGCCAACGAAGCGCGTGGGGTATTTCTGAGGCTCCTACGCTGTTGAACGTGGACTTTCATCCTCAGAACCTTGTGAGCAAGATTCATTTGCTTTCACAAAGTACACCTGATTAAAAAGTGGACCTTGTTTGGTGCTGACGCTTATATCTGGACACTGTTGGGCTGAAGCACTTCCATCTGGTGGTCAGGGATTATGGGCTCATCTCTCTTACTGTTCTCTGTCTTCACTGGTGGACCCCTGATGCTTCACCATCACACAAGGTCTGGGGGTGGAGAACACACCCCTCATTAACGGTGGATTCTGCTATGGTCTTTAATGAGCTTTCCTTACCAGGAAGCCACTTCCAGATTCCAGATATTATGGTATGGCAGACTACAGGTCAAAGTCCTGCATCATAAGGATCAGGGAATTCAGGAGGTGCGGGGGGAGGGGGGAATATAAATCAAGAACCGGTCTCTTTTTTTGTAAAAATCTTTGGTAAACATTAAAAGAATTGTATATCAATCAAGGGGAATGCTACCGATTTTATATGCCGGGAATCTTTAATTGTCGGCATTGCTTTGAAGAGACCTCCAGCATAAATAATCATTAACGCCAAATAAGTGCATTATTTTACAGTGGTGGTGGGAGAAGGTGGGTGGTATTTTTATTACATAATCAATCACTGCCTAGTTTAGCCCAATAGGAGCCAATAATGTAAACTTTGGGTAGTGGGTTAAAGCAATCATGGACTGACAAAGTGTTGCATTTGCACCCATTATGGTTTTCATATTCTTACTTTGTTCATTCCTTACTACAAAGGCCCATTTGGTGTTCTGCTCATAACTAAGTTTTGATCAATAGCTGTAGTACAAATATACAGCTAAAGCTTACAGCTCAGTCCACAGTAGGAATTGTGAGCTAGGCTCTGTGTGTACTTAGAGCGGGAATTCCTATGATGGACAGCAAGCGGCTGGCCCCTCCCACAAGGGCTGGCTCTCTTGCTTAAATCATGTCAGCTGACAGCATGGCAAACAGTCATTGGCTAGAGGGTGTTTGCATACAAACAGACCCCGCCATTTTATTTCTGGCAAGCATGCCAAGGTTTTATAAACTGTCAAATATGAGAAACAACTTAGAACTCCAAAAAAAAAAAAGTTCTAACCCAAATAAACATTTCTTAAAAAAAAATGAAGGACATACAATCGGGAAGCCTAGTTTATTATGATAGCTGATATCAACTGCAGGGTTTCGTAAAAAATATTCATTTTGTTCAGTAATACAGAGGATTACATACTCATATTTCTAAGTGGTTGCCAGCAATTTTGGTTAGTTCTCAGGGGATTACTCTTTCCTTTCTCTGAAGTTAGCACAATAACAGCTATTTGACTGAATATATCCAACAGCTTTTATGCCACACAGAGGTCAATTATTTATGACTAATGACTTCAAGGTAATATTTTATCTGTTCTATAATATTACAACCAAACACAATGTGTAAAATCCAGAAGAATCGCAAAATGATGTCAACATATTTGTTGGTTTTCACTCTTCTCCGCATTACATATCTGCTATTAATTGAATTAAATACACCTGAGATTATAACATAGGCTCTATTTTTTTAAGCAATTTGTTTATATGATTAAAATGTCTATATAATAACAACTATATGATATATATATATATATATTTTGTTCCTGAAGTCCGGAAAAAAATGTTACAGTTTTATCACAATATTTACTGAAATCTGGAAGCGAATCTGAGAGTGCAGAGAAAGTGTAATGGAAAAATCAATGTAAGGCCAATTTCAGAGATTTTCCATTCTGCATCATTCATGGAGCACGAGCAACCAAGAAATCAGGCATGGAAATAGACGATGCACCGAATCGGGGAAAACAGAACATGCCCTCACCATACTACTGTCTTCAAAACTCACTTAAACATTTTTTAGAAAATTAATTGTAAAACAACTAACTTAATTGCTATTTTTTTTACTTGTTTCATCTGACGCAAAATCAGTAACAATATCAAGCACATTGAGCAGGTTTAATTTGCAATAGAAGCCACAAGCCTCAATGGGAAATTACTTTAGTAATTAAAAATTTCATTTAAATTGAACACATTTAGAAGAGCTCCAGCACTTAAAATGTAGCGAATTATTGTTCTGCCCGTATTTAATTCTTCATTACCTAAACTGCTTACATTTCTTCTTTTTAATTAAGTAATTACAAAGCCTCCAATTAAGTGATGTTGCAATCAGACAGTTTGACATCTGGTTGCAGATTAAGCCAATAAAACCAGTCCGTGGTAGATGGGTAGGGAAGGTTAGGAAGTTTTTCTTTTTATTTTCCCCACCTTATTTGTTCTTTATTTATTGACTTGTTCTATCTCTCTCTCTCTCTCTCTCACACACACACACACACACACACACACCCTACAGCTATTCTCCCAAACCATTTCAGAATCTCTTTTGTCTTTTTAAAGAGACATTTCATTTTCATATAATTGCATGTATTGCGCTGTGTCTATTATTTTATCAATAAAACATGAGGGCCTTTCAAATACACTCGAAGAGGCGCAAAAGGCAATGTAAAAAGCGATATTTTAGTTTTTGACACTTTTGTAAGAGGATGTGAAGAAATCATTTCTGCCTGGGTTGTGGGGTGGACCCAATGCACGATAATCCCTTTATATGAGCCGTTGAAGGAGACATCACAGACTTCATAATTATCATGGATGATTCAACTCATATGGTAATTATAGTATTTTAATAAATGGGAACATGGCAGTAAGTGACCTAAAAAATCTTCTGGTGGAACAAAGATAAGTGTAATTTCTTTCGGAATGAGCCTCCTGTGATCTTTTATTCGTTGCCACCTTACCGCAGACAAAGAGTAAAACTTCTGATGGCCTGTCAAAACACATCAAAGTCATGCTTGAGTTTTAAATAGTCCTGCCATTTGGGAGAATCACCGGAGTAGTTAGGGTCAGCCGACGCCAGCCGGAAATTACGGTAAGACTGTGTCCGCAGAGCCGCGAGTTCGCTGCTAATACGCCGCTTATTGCGTACGTGTGAAATTATGAGAAATGATGAGCTTTTGCATTTGATTTCTATGTGATTTACCATCTTTTTTTTTTCTTTTAAAGAAAGGCCTTTAATATTGGACTCGTTGTAGAACTCGCCAGCTGCAGTGCTTATTGCACAGACCCTCAGAACCCAGAGTCTCAGTGTATTCAAATTGTTACACAGTTATGTGAGTTCACTCATCTATACAAAATTATTTGTTCCATGCTGCCTGATTTATTGGTTCAATTCAAGGGCCCGCTGTGGTAAATCCACCTTCTGGATTACATGTATACTACGATCATATTCCCCCTTAGGTCATTAGCTAACCTTGTTGAAAATGACTGGTCTGTGGGGCGCAGAGCTACCACAGTTAAAAATCATGCATTAAACAAAAGCCTGGCTTCTTAGCTGAAAGCTCCTGTAAGTCACACTATACTTTCTTTCTGTTTCCTGTTTTTTTTTATTTATTTTTTGATTGAGGTCGGATGGATATGCAATTCACTGTAAACTATGCATACACAAATACTGTATGACAGGGTTCCTCGGAGACCCGCTGGCTATGCTAATTTTACCCCTGCCGCGTGCTTATTTCATTAGCCTTGATGGGGGCATTGATTGAATTCCACCCATGATCTGACACGTCATAATATTGCTGTCAACCTTTGCGCGGTGTCCTTTCGAATGCAAGTTTACGTCAAAAAAAAAGAAAGAGCTGCACTTCAACTTTAAATGTTTATCAGTCATTAGCTGATTATTAGAATTAAAGATAACCTATTGGGACTCTCTATGAACTTGATGAGTTAGCTCAGTGAATTGGCATTTCAACTTTGTGCAGTCATTTTGTCTTTTAAAATAAATGCCATGGTCAAATTAGTTCCGGTTAATCTGCAGTGTCTATCAAAGCTGGTGTTACAGTATCAGGAGCTATCTTCTTGGATTATTTTACATTGTACACATTCTGATTCCGCCTTGGAGTACTCTACAGAGCTGTATCTCAACCTTCACCAGTCAAATAAGCATGTTTACAGCCTGGGATTCATACGGAACATTGTGTAGACGGGTTAACAGAAAATAAACAGCAACCTTTGTATGTGTACTGCTTTGGCTGACGGCCTCGAAGGACGGATTTGAATCCAAATGCGGCAGCGAAGAGAATTGAGGAAGTACGGTTTATCATATGAGATTTTTTTGTGTGCTATCAGAAAACTCAGAGGATAAATGATACTATGAGTAGTCGTCTTATCAGTCTTGTTATCTGACATTTGACTTACTATCAAGCCATTTATTTCGAAAGGGGGGGGGGGATCTGAAGCTTAGAAGATTCTGGGGGG
>JAAGVU020000049.1:3219447-3231291 GCA_011763525.2 Mormyrus iriodes
ACAATACTCTAGGTGGGGTCTTACAAGGAAGTGTATAGTCTTAGCATCACCTCCCTTGACTTAATCTCCACACACCTAGAGATGTAACAGGAACTATAAGCATCAACACACACACCAAGGTCTTTCTCATAATTAGCTACCTTTATTTTAGTGGAACCCATAAAATATCAGATAAATGTAAAGTACTCTCAATGCCATACATAAAGGTTTCTTCCAGCCATCCATCCATCCATCCATTCATCCACCAGTTCACCGATCCATCCATCCATCCACCCAATAGACCATCCACCCATCCATCCATCCATCCATCACTTATTTAGTAGAGTAAAAGCACAAAACGGAAGATGATAAATGTATACGCCTCTTTTGACCAGGCTACTACGCCCCCACAGCTCCTCAGCAGATATGACGTGCCAGCTGAACCCTGATGTCATCTCCATAAATCCCCTCCAAAGACGGGACCTGAAAGCGTCTCTGGGTCACTCGTGCTTCTCACGACGGGACGCTAGAGGCAGCCTGAGGACGATGACGGCGACCGATCGCAATCAAACCACATTCCGCTGGATTAGCGCCCGGCCGTGCATGTTTAATACCATGCTGCTGTGCAAGATAGCGGCGGGGCAAATGAGCCTTTGAGACCCGCCGTGGGTGGGATTACCCTAAACTGTCAGTCACTGTCTGATTTCACCATATGGGGACCCGGGAAGTAACGGGAAATAGCTTGAACCGCTCAGTTTTTAAAAGCGCATGATAATCCTTCTCAGTGCTGATTTTGAAGGCTCACTTCTCCCACGGTGTCCCTACAAAAGACGGCCCAGTCTTCAATACGGCGGACTGAATTTATGAATGAGCAAAGATATCATTGTTATTGGCAGAAATAGCAAAGGTCCCCTGTGTCCAGGCAGATCGTTTAACGGGCCTGTAGCTGCGAATGGATGGGGGGCACGCATTTTTTGGGCTCTGCAGGGTCGTTATACGGCCACTATCAGTCCAGGGTAGGAGAGGCATGGCACAACCCCAGACCCGTCTCATTTTGGACAGACATCGATCGCTTCATCTGACCCCCCCGCCCATCGAGGAAACCGCGGCGCTGTCGGCAGAATCAGCTAGCGTAAGATGAGGCTTCCCCCAGACCACTGCTCATGCTGCTCCCCTGACCAAACACGCAGGCCAGAAGAGGCTAAAATTTGTAATGGGACTGTAAAAAGGAAGTGTCAGTTTTCTTAAGGGAAATGGAAATTGTTATTATTTAAGAAAAATTTAATATATAAAAACAAAGTATATTTGCATTTACCTTTACATTTACAGCATTTGACAGACGCCCTTAGCCAGAGTGACTTATATAAGTGCTTAGAAGTCTCAACAGTGAATACATTCTGATACTGCTTTAATAGAACCTGATCCCCCCCTGCCCAATTTTGATTGAATTACCACAACAGCCCACAGATCTTACCTCTCTCCAAGGTTCATCGTGTGGTTGCAGTCTCAGGACAGAGAACTGAAACGAGAAAAACACCACGTTTAAACTACAAAGGACCTTAACCCTTGCGTTATTTTTGGGGTCGAAGCGACCCCAGTCCATTTTCAAAATGAGGATAAATTCTATAGAATCTAGAATTTAGAACGGAAGAAGTAAAATACACAAGGGTTAGTACTGAAAGAATAGACGAGAGCATATATATCAAAACTTCACCATTTTAACATTTAGTTTCAAAACTTACTGTATACTATTATTATGTGCTATTCACCATATCAATACTCCACCGAGTAATGCAACAGTATCTAGGATTCAGTACAAAAGTATACTGGTACGCAACTTCAATAACCGAGTTACACAATCTGAACTGAACAAGCGTAACGTTATTGTAACACCATATTCCATTTTATAATCCAGTTAGAAATCTACAATAGTTCAAGCAGTACCCCAGTAATTCCATAATCTACCACTCTTTGAGCCCAAAGATAAAACAGACTGATCTTCAATCTGATTTTATAGCCAAACTACTTGAACTTAGTTTTATCATACATTACAGCCATGAATTCCAAGGGGAATCTCTCCTGCTTCATGTGGTAGGCTGTCACACCAAGTAACAGCTACAATAAACTGCCTTTTTGTGTTTGATGCGGATCATTGCCAGTAGCTTGGTGCCTGAAACTGCGGCCAGTTAGCCTTTTGTTGGCAATCCAGAATTGCCCATGAATACAATCACACAAGCATATGGGATGTTTTAATATTGACAGTACATATCGTGAATGTTGTCTTAAAAACTCAGACAGCCAATACACACGATGGCCACTGAGAACCAATGACAAACCGAGCATAAGTTCTACTCTGAACAGAATGATAAAATTTCTTTGCTTTCATAATTTTAATAGGGAAAATTGATCATAAAACGAAGGGCCAGTTCTATTTTCAAGGGCCTTGTCAACACATTTATCTAAAATAAGGTTGGATTTGCAAGGTGACAATCAATATGATTCTGTGATAGAATTCTCCTCTAACACAATAAATGGTCCTTTAACACAATAAGCCAACACAGCGTCCAATTGCAAATTATTAACTCTGATTGCTAATTTGGCAGCTGAATATTTTGAACCTTACTCAACTTCTGTGTGAATTATAGTGGATCGTGACACAGCAGGTCAGGCAAACATCTGGCGGGTTATAATATTGAGTATCGAGGGGCCCCGAAGGGAGAGAGCCATCAGATAAGGGCACAAACAAGCCGGACAGCCTCATTTAGTCTGCTCGGGGTTCTCACGGACATACCGCATCAATTCAGACGTGCTGAGGAAAATCAATGCAGCTGGCCTATTACACAGAGTAGGGTAACGGAGGTGGTACAGAGAGGGCAGAATACTTTCTTATCACTGGAAACTTGCATCATACATGGTAGCAAATGACCAGTGACACACTACACGATGCTGCTTAATGCTGGTAAATAGCAGAACTGTGCCCTCTATATTTCTATTCACTCTGCAGACAGCCATGCCTAATATGGCTACCACTTCATTTAATATAATTGTCTTTACCCAGATAAAGCCGTGGGCTGCAGTCTTTTTTTTTTTACTGTGCATGCTACTTTTACAAAGAAAATAATCAAGGGGGGGGCTACTTAATCTCAACAATATATCTCGCTGTGAGAAAGGGGTCTGCCATTGATACAACTCGCTGATCTGGGGGGGGGGGGGTCTCATGATCGACTAGGAATATCTTGGTAATCAACCCATCAGCAACCACTGAGATACAGTATAGAAGCGAATCAGGTATACGTGCTCCACTGTACTGGAGAAGTTAAGGGTAATTATACCACTTAAAGGTACAACAGCATGGGGCAGCCTGGCATTGGATCTAGCCACCAGATGGTTGTAAGTATGCATCCTTGACCCTGGCCCTGACTTTACTCACACTGTGGGCCACACGGTTCTCAGTGTGTGTGTGTGTGTGTGTGAGGCTCAGTGGGTTGGGACGCTGTGCCTGCGATCAGAAGGTTGCTAGTTTAAATCCCGTGGTAGGCAGAGTGATTACACAGTTGGGCCCCAGAGCAAGACCCTTCAACCCCAATCGCTCCAGGGACTGTCTGACCTTCTTTCTCAATTGTACACCGCTTTGGATAAAAGCATCTGCCAAATAAACAATTTGTAAATTTTAATGTTAATTTCAAATAATACATATTGCGTTAGCGTGTTATCCAATGGCGCTGATCCTATTATGGTCATTATGAAGCAAAGGGGACAGTGAAGGGACTAAGGCAGGGCCCACAGCGAAAGAGCATTCCCATACTAAAGATGGCCGTTCATCACCAGTTTGCCTGAACCATGTGTTGGAATGTGAAGAGAAACATAGTGGGAGTCTACAAACACTTCGCATACACACACAGAGCTGGGGGTGGTACCAGCAAGGCCCAGGGTGGGGAAACAACATCAGTGTCCACCAAGCCACCGTGCCGCCATTAACATGGCATTAATTAATTCCCTGATGACTATGAACACTGTTGAAATAAACGTGGCACTTTTTAAAGGTTACTGCACTTTACTGACGGTGATCAAACATTTATTATCGCTATGCACAAAATGTCCTTAAAAGTCACGCCATGTCCCTCGCCATTACTCAGTTACTTAATTCATCGGCAGCTGGCATTACTCACAAAGCGCCAACAGCACAAAGGTATTCATTTGCGACATAAGAGCATCCTAATTATTTTCTCGAAGTGGCTACGGCTTCACAGAACGGGACGCGGAAAAACAGCCGCATGGCTAATAAAAATCCCAGTGCCTCGAGTGGCAAATGGTTACACTTAGACCCGTTTTGTGTTTCTTTTTGTTTCTCAAAAGCCCTTTCATACACAGACCATGAATATTAACGAACTGTGAATTTCTGTCCCCGACACGAGAGGAGGAGAATGCGTTGGCCACCGCTCAGAGCACCGTTACGCACCGCACGCCCCCGTTTCCCCTCTCTTTTGCCTCCCTCTGAGTGGCAGGCCTCCTCCAGCGGTAATGAGTACCACCGGTCTACCGCTGGCTCCACTCCAATTCACAGGCCCAGCAAGGTACCCTTGGTCCCGCCCTCTTCCTCGTTACAGCTCATTTGCATTTTATCGCCAATCACCTCAGGCCTCCGGCTTCTCAGCACCCTCTCCACCCTCTGCATTTTTTTTTTTAGTCCATATCCTTCAGAATACCTCATCCGTCAAAGCTACCGGCAAACGCCAAGCGCCTGAACTGCTTTCGGCTTTTTGTTTAAACTATCTGAGGGGACGTCGATGTAACAAGCTATAATCGTCCCTCTTAAGAATCGGCCGTTTCGTGCAGTTTCCCTTCGTGAGACCTAAAACCTTTTTCCACAAACCCTTTTAGGCAGCAACAGCTACAATAACAATCATAATAACAATACCTTTTATTTATTTAAGTCATCTCAACAGCGAAAAGAAAAAAATATTCGGATTTAACAACACTACTGGAGACCGCAAGCATAACAACCGGGCCAAGAGTGTGACAGGTTTATCTCCTAAATTCAGATTGAAATAAAGGATCTTGTGAATCGGCCCTATTATCACCGAGTCTGATATGTGCTGTCATTCCTAACAGCTTTTCATATTGAAATGTACAACAGGCACGCGGTGAAGAATCTGCAATGCGTTCATCACTTGGTTTGCGATTGTGACATTACCGCAAAGACAGCATGTCACGAGCATGTTATAAAGCATACAGGACAACAAGCTGGCAGGAAAAACACGACTAGAGGGGGAAAGTGACAAGACTCCTACGAGCCGCGGCCCTTTCCGACCGGCGGCCATATTCCGTTACAAGACGCAGGGGCTTAGGAAGCAATCAAGCATATTTAGCTGTCCTTGTGCTTGCCTGAAAGAGTTATAGCTCTGGATTATTTATTGTGCGCGGTCAAGAAGAAAATTAACTGTGGTATTCATCAGCCCAATGCATAAACAAGTGACTCTGGAGGCAGCTAACCAGAACCAGAACCACGGGTTACCTCTGAAGCCGTTAGCACTAAAGGACCGACACGCTCCGAGCGGAATAGAGCGATCGCCATAAACATGACACAACAAAAGGGTCAGTGCTATATGCATTCTTATCGGACAGAATGAGTTTCTTAAAGGTCTACGGGTCAAGGTGAACACAGATTAAGTGTTTCCATCATCCGGGACTACAAAACACTTTCTTTTCCATCCCATCAGTATGTAATTAAAAACCCTAATTAGAACTTGTAATTAATTAAACTGCCACATTATATTTCACCAGATCTGTACTTCATAAATACTTTGTCCATTAATGGCCACCAGTGCATTACTAAATACATTAATTATACAATTTTCGTTACTGCATTATTTGATACCTTTAGAGCAGTGTTTCCCAGTCCGGTCCTCGGAGGGAGCAAAAATAAGGACCAGCTGTGGGTCCCCGAGGACCGGACTGGGAAACGCTGCTTTTGAGGATTAGAGGAGTCTTTTGGGGAGTTTGAGGGTTCCAATGGCAGTGACATCACATTTGCACATAACATTTTCTCTGTGAACCATCCCAGTGTACTCCAAGCTCACAGCCAGAAATAAATTTTGAGGGTGGGGTTGGTAAATTTCAAGGGGGACTCAGACTTCTGTAATCTGGAGATCTATAGAACATCCCCATGGTACAACAATAGAGAGAGATTCTATCCCTCCATTATCCATAATCACTAATGCAGCAAAGGGTAGTGGTGAGTCTGCAGCCTCTGGTCAGGATATGAGAATGAAATGACGTTCTATCTCGATGCAGACACAGCGCCATTTGGTGACCTGGTTTATCTAACCTGCATGGATCCTGCATTTTTCCTGCTGAGACACCAAACTGCACTATAGAGAATAGCATGTGATGATATACACATAATTGCATTCATTACGTAATATGTATTAAGCATGCATTCTATCCGATGCATTGACCAAAACCAGATGGGGGTACGACCCCTGGAACCGTACAAGCGAATGAAATACAAAACATCACTTACGCCAAAAAATTCACTCAGTCAGAAACTTAATCATATCTTGGCTGTGCTGTTATTGACAAACTCGTCAACCTGTTTCAGAGGATTAAATGACGATAAAACACTCCTTTCTTACTCCTTAGTCATCACCTCCCAGTCTGGGAATAATCACAGTTATGAGCATACCTCTGATACAAACTGTTATCGACTTTGTATGCACATAGTATAGTTTGTAGCTACACTGAAGTCAATATGTATAGTATTGTCGGAAAATAAGTGGACCAAAAGCCCAAGATCATCATTCAATATGTTTCGCTGAATAATGGTCAAGGACTGAGGCGTGTCTTGAAATTCTTTACACTCTAAGCTAGACCGGCTTCTGTACTAAACATTTTCTAATGCTAACAGACCCTTCCTAGGACACTGAAGCAGGTGGCGACAGACATTAAGCTAGCAAGTCTCCAGATTGGCAACAGGCCACTGTGGTTTCAACCCAAAATTGCCCTCCAAAATGCTGACCGATGCCTATTGAGCTTAATTTTTATGATGCAACGCTAACAATGAATGCTCCCGAAGGCCTCCAATAACGTTAATTAATAACGTTAACCCCATCAACGCAAGAGTTACAAGGGAAACATGGGTAATTACGTAATGCCATGACTTTAATTAAGCTCTGTGAGAGTAATTTCATTCGCTTTTGTTTATAGGATAATCTTCAAGAGTGTGCAAAGGAGCATTGAGCAATGGAGGCATTGTTGTGGCAGAGAGAAGATATTTCACTGGACCTTTCTACACAAGCCAACCTCCATATCAGATCCAAGGGACTAATTGGAAATTTACAAGCGAAACCATTACCTGTGCATCCCTCAAACATGATCTAAGGATAAAGCAGAGAAGCCAACACACGTCTACATAAATATATATCGCTGCCAATCATGGTAATCACAGAATCCCAATGATATATGTAAAGTGAAGTAGATGAGCTAAAATAAGACGTAATTAACTGTGCAACTGACACCACAGGCAGAGTTTGATGTCTTGAATTCTGAGCCGGTCTGCAGACATCCGACTTGGCTCCTTTAGAAGAATTCAAGCAAGCAGCAGGGCCAGACTGACTGCAACTGACAAGACATCTCTAATGGCTGGCAGGCAGGTTAGCAAAGTGCTTAAAGACTTGAACAAAAGGTTCCTCGTTCACCTCCCAGCAGGGGCCTTGTTGTCTTACCGCCTGACTAAGTAACTGCTTCAATAGACAAATATATAGCTGCATCACTGGATCTTTGGAAGTCAAGAACAGACTCTAGGTCAGGGGTGGCCAATCTTATCCAAAAAGGTTCGTTGTGCATGCAGGTTTTCGCTGCAGCCCCCTAATTAGATTACTTACTAGAGAACTGATTGGCTGAAGAGTCCTCACACTGGGGTTTGAACAGCTGACCTAAAGGCCCTTTGCAGACAAGACCGGCCACCCCTGCTCTATGTAAAGCGTCGGCTAAAGAAGCAAAATATTTATTCTCAGCCTCATGCTAATAAGACAAAGTAGGTAGGACCTTTTAAGATAAAACTGAACCCATAATCACTAAAATCCTGCTAACCTACGAAATGCAGCCACAAGATTTAAATAATGACTCTCTGCGCCACACCCAGCTTCGGTAAGCTAACACCACCTAGCATGAATTTGTTGTGACCCGTTGAGCTCAGATGCAGCTGACTGGAGGTGCTACGTATCAGGGATACGCTCAGTCAGCTTAGGAATAAGGATGCTCTTTTCCTTTCCTCTACGCTCATTCACAGAATTAGTACTTGCTTGGGGCGCGGTAAATACAAAGAGACCTTTGTCTCAAATGCTCAAATAGCAGGCATGGCTTGCAGTGCCCTTAACATTGTTTGAACACTGAGGGACCAACCCTTCTCCACATTAAATAACCACATCTTGGTCTGATGCTCAACATCCGAAGCAGACTCCAAGCATGGTGGAAATAGACACAGGAGCTCCATCAGTATCTGGGAGATCGTCTCAGAGCAGCCTTCCTCCCAGAGACGGCACCGACGTCAGAGCACCTTGGGGTTGGGCACATCTCTCCTTGGCTAGTGCACAGTGTCGGACCTGAGTTTTCATCAACGCGTCTTCCCACCCCACCCCACCTGAGGAAGGCTGTGTTATGCGGCATGCCAGTCTTTCCTCGTGGGCAGGCCGCCAGCCAGGCGGGGGGGGGGGGCACAGTTATTTATGTGATCTTGCTGGAGCACGCCCAGATCCCCGGCACTCACACACACTCTGTCAGCCGACACGCTATGCTCCACCCCAAGTGAAAATGTAAGGCCGAGGCTGCCAGACCTAGCACTGCAATCTCACCATGTTTTCCGGCTGATGTGGAGACCCGCTAGCTCTCCAGGGAATAAGCAGGCAGCAAGGCCGATTCACCGGGAACACAATGAGGCAAATGGGCTGAAATGACTTCCACTCCACAATAACGAGCAGTGCATGCTAAAGGACATAGCCAGTGGCACAAATCATGTAACTAAGCATCCCTCCATACCACTAACTAACCTCAAAATAATTATTAAGAGTCATAAAAAACTTAATTGTTTTCAAAAAGCTGGTTTCAGTTTTCATGGGAAAGTCATGTTAAGGAGTTTCTACAGGAGAAAGGCCACGACACCGGACAAAAAGAACATTAAACTGTCATCATATTAAAAATGACTTTAAAAATGTTCATACAACTTGCTTCTTTACTGTTGCAAATAGAATACATACGTTTTTTGTTTTTTTTTTTTCCTACTACGGTAGCATATGAAACGCTTCAATTGTTTTTTCATTTATAAGTCTGTGCATTTTGAGTACAGCATCAGTACATACTGTGGGCAGCAACGGTTAATATTATATTGTCATGTGGGGTTCATAGCCCACCATTGCCACCTGCTGGTTCACAGAGGAACTACAACATTTCCACATTTTTATACGCACAATAAGATGTTCTTTTTTTCCTTAAGCCTAAATGCGTAACGTCGGCATAACCATGCCTATAAATTATTTGATGAAACCGCTTTACTACATAAAAACAAAGTAATATCCAATATTAAATTTATCCCAAATAATCCAATAATTCCTACAAGGTGAAAAAAAAGATATTATCCTGCAGTCTGCTGGAACGGCAGGTATTTCCCCTTAAAGCCAATTGCATAAAGGCACAGCACCATCTTGTGGACATTACATGTTACTACAGTATAAAAACAGACTCAGACCTCAGGTGTTCATTTTTAGATGAAGAACAGTCTTGTAGTAGCAGCTCTGTTACCCTATAACTCATTACTCCATTACTATCCCAAAGGCTTCAGTAACGACACCCTACTTATAAAATAAATATGACTCACATGTGCAGCTTTACAAGCAATTAATGAATCCCAAGAGACGCTTTATATAGTTTATTTAGCCATTAACTATTTTTATAGACAAACATTTGATTAAGCGGCAGTCTAGAACAAATGACTGCACTTTGTGTAGTACAACCAGACCCAGAACTATTTGCAGCTTCATGTTTACTCAACTACCAATAAAATCTACAGACATGTACAGCTCATTAAAGAATGTGCATCTAAGTAATATTACCTTGTGTCAGTATTTGCAGGGATCGTATCTTAGTGAACAGAGGTGCAATGCACTTGCAACAATTTAGCAATGGAATGAAAAATCCATCTGCCCATCTTCCATAATCAGATATGAACCCAAAACTTGGCAGGTGCAAGGAAGAAATTCACAAGCATTCCCTCTCCTGACCACCAGAGGGCAGAGTACATAAATCACATCGCCATGATATAATTCAGTTAATTCGGTGAGGCTGACGTCTAAATACAACTGAAAATACTTTGTGTGCAAATATATAATATGTACAGCAGAATAATGCAGACTATTAACAGAGTACTTATTCTGCTTTTTCTCTGCCAAATTCTCTCACAATCAAACTAGCTTTATAAATATTCAGTATTATATTCCAGTGCTACTGCACTGACTTCAGAATGTAAAAATTGCTCATTGAAGAAAGCAGGTTATTTGCTTTAAACTAAATGCATTTGGTTTATACAGCCTCCCTAATAAAGTAAACTAGTTTATTTTTGCTGTATCTAAAATACCTATACGTGCCTTAGCAGGCGGTATGTGAGGGCTGAGTGTTTCATTTCTGGATTCATTTGTCTGTGGAGTTCCCATCCCATTACAGTGTGTGTGCACTAGTGAGCCAGTGTGTCTAAATTTGTCCCTGGTTTGTGAGCCCTGTGATGACCTGGCATAAGGCGGTTGCTTATTAAAATATTTCATCATGAAATAATCATAAATGTGCTTGTGACAATCATAGTCATTATTAGTCTGATTACTTATAATTTATTATTGTGATTAGTGAGTGCCTACATAAGAATGTGGAAACATTTTATATAAAGTAATCTTCTCTAACTGCAGGTGGTAAATATCCATTCTGTAGCACATTTTAATTTTAAATAATAAAGGACTATCCGATTCCTTTTCCAAACTAAGGTTTCAAAAACACGCTATGCAGAGTCATTTTGTAAACCACTGAAGATTTAAGACACTGCATTGTATATAATTTCACCAGCTATTTCAAATATGTGATTCTTACATTTTCTGATGTTAAGTATTCCACTTGGATATGTATTATCGATTTTAGTTTCTCACCTATAACCCAGACACCAAGCCATTAGGAATTTTAACCCACCAGGCACTATTTCGGGATGTAACGTAATTACAGAATCCCTACTGACGAGGTATGAGCAGGAGGCCAAGGTTATGAAAAAACCTCCTTCTAACGCCCACAAGGCGTCTATCATCACCTACAGAATGAATATTAATGCAGGACCTAAAGCTTCTAACACTCCTTCTAGCCAAAAAAAATACCTTTTTAACGGCGTGTTTTCATTCCTTTCATGTGTAATGGAGCAATAAAATATTTCAGTTTATAAATATTTCCATCTAAAATAGTATCAACTTACAATAATCAAGCTGTAGCATAGACACAACTGGACAATGTTTTTCCCTTAATGCTTTTAAAAATTATTTGAAATCTCTTTACTATCCAGCTAAAAAAAATGGACAACTTGAATTGGTATCTATATGAGATGACGGTCACTCAGGACAGGCTTCTAATCTGACCTACATATGGTATTGGAACGACGTCTGAATAAGAGTTAAAGTGCTTGGGTGTACGACAATTTTTATGTTCTTGTACATCAATTTTTTATTAGAATATTCACATAAACTGAGGCGCCTAACCCCCCCCCCCCCCCCCCCCCACAAAAAAACCCCAAAACACACTCACACCCACACCCCCACACCCACTCCTTCTTTAAATAACATAATT
>JAAGVU020000049.1:3231338-3248838 GCA_011763525.2 Mormyrus iriodes
ATTAGAATATTCACATAAACGGCGGCCCCAACACCCCCCCCCTCCCCCCCCATACAAACAATCGAACTTAAAACTCTTGCACACCCATTACTGCACGGTCACTTTGTATTTAAGTCACTTCATATTATATTGATGCTAATTCCATTATCTCTCCTGCTATTATAATACTTTATTGTGTGTTGGGGCAGGCTACTTTTTTATTTCACTGTACGTTGTAACTGTACGTGAGATGAATGATCTCTTGAACTCTGAACTCTTAATTTGCTACATGTTATTATTCAACACAAAGCGTCCAGAGCTGAAGGAACAAACCATCCCTCGAAATAAAGTGCTAGAACTTGCACAGGATCCAAAAATACCTCAAACGGTAAGCAGTGGATAAGCAGTGCTGTTTTGGCATCCTGGAGCTGACAGGCGGACTGACCCGAGTCCATTCGTGCCAAAATCATTTCTGGGAGGGCTACCTCACCATAACTTTCCGAGGAAGCATGAGTCAGACACTGGAGGCATAAGAACGGTGGATTTTTACCAGCTCATCTCAAGCGTTCTCTCTCTCAAGTTTCTCCCACAAAGTTCTGTAGCTTCCGTGGAGAAAGTGCTTAGTGCAGACAGCAGCTCCCGCTTGGCCAGTCAGCTGCCATAATTGCCTTATATATCCCTGTCTCTCGGCAGGCTCTCCCTCAGTAGGACATAGTTTGCATCCCCTTGGGTTGTTACAGACTGGTTCCGTGAATAGGTAACCTCCCATATATTTCCAGTGCTCACCTGAGCGACACTGGCTGCACGTGACTCGTCATCACTGTACGGTCATCACTGTACGGTCATCAGTGAACAGTCTATTAGTTTACGGCCATCAGTGCATGGTCTCACTGTGCCATTAAAATCACACGTGTGTGACAGCATGCAGACATCCCACCTAAGGCATATTGGTTTTAAGGAGGTGGAAACAGTGGAATGACAGATTTCCGGGACACTGTGCATCCCAGCATAGGGCTGCTGTCAGTTTCCGGGAACCTGTGCATCCCAGCACACGGCTGCTGTCAGTTTCCGGGACACTGTGCATCCCAGCACACGGCTGCTGTCAGTTTCCGGGAACCTGTACATCCCAGCACAGGGCTGCTGTCAGTTTCCGGGAACCTGTGCATCCCAGCACACGGCTGTGTCAGTTTCCGGGACACTGCGCATCCCAGCACACGGCTGTGTCAGTTTCCGGGACACTGTGCATCCCAGCACAGGGCTGTGTCAGTTTCCGGGAGACTCCCCGAACTACTGGCAGAGGTGGAATCTCCAACCATGTGAAGCGATTTCTTGGCAAACTAAAATTCCTACCAACTGGGATGTCTCAATTCTGACTCAAACAGAAAGACAGATTTTAATATATATATATAAATCCCTCCCCCAACCAATCACATAACATATCCTGCATTGCAGACCCTGAATTAAAAGCTGCTTTTTATTACGAGGATGCCTCCCTCTTATCTTTTTGCTTATCCAGCCAGAAGCACAGGCAGCCTAAATAAACGCACACTGGGGGAAGTTAATAACTGGGCCGCTGACAGTTTCAGGGTAACACTTCAAAGGCCTTGAAGAAAGGCCCAATTCACAGCTACTGTCCGGACGCTCCGTTTGCCGCGCGACATTCCACCACGTCACCCCGCGACTTTAATTCCACTGCTTCTTTCTGCGCATCAGCGGATATCTGGCAGGACTGCACGTTCAGGGGAAGCTCAGTAAGTGTGCCATTAGCATGAGTGTCTTATGAATCCAGCTAATAGGCAGATTGTCTGAACACAAAGAAAGTAAATATGTAAAAAATGCTTCCATATGAAACTGCAGAAATTAAAAACAGGCACATAATAGATACGAATGGTCACCCCAGGCATTGCATTTCAGCCTGACAGGATCACATACCTGACAAGTCCAGTTTAACTACTATGTTATATACAACCTTAGACTAAAGTCCCTGCCATAGACTATAGTTAGTAGCTATAGTTTGTAGTTTATAGTTAGTTAGTAGCTATAGTTTGGAAACACTTTACATGACGGGGCACCAATAATATAGCATTACACTATTACTTATGTACTAATTAACCATAAACTAAGTCTTAGTTACATACTGATCTCATGTTAATTCATCATTAACAAATAGTGATTTGTGTTTTATCTCAAGTATTCACAATATTTGTTACTATAGCATATCTGCTAATTCTGTAAACCTTTGTGAACTACTGAAGGAATAAGTCATGGATAACACCAGTTAAATACTCATCTCATGACTGTTAATTGTTAATGAATCGTGACACATCTATTATCTCAAGTAGCGATTATATTTGTTCATGATTTGTCCATCATTTGTACTTCACTAGTACCTGAGCTATAGTTAAGTATTTGTGCCCCATCAAGTAAAGCGTTACCTACACTTTCACACCATAAATATCAGATAATTAAATGAAAGCATCAACTCACATACACATACTATGCCTTTTGTAAGACTTACTTATACAGACACGGCAAAAAGATTCATTGATGCTATGGGAAAAGCCAAGCACTAGAAAATATTTTTTAATTTACCCTAGAGATGGTATAAAATATGCAGGAGAAACCTATTTACAGCCTAAATAAGAATAATGTGCCACAGACAGTAGCAAGAGGCATTTTAAAAATCTCGTTTTAAAGGTAAATATTCAAAATTAATATTACATAAAGTAAATTTCTGTTTAATAAAGTGCAAATATTTGAAATCTACCCACATACTGTGAATGAGACAGATACCATACATTAAGATTTTTTTTGTATTTTATATTTTCCTCTCTGAGGTCATGGCAGAATTTAAGACACAAGTAAGTTATTTTTGGAGGATTACACCCAGGAAGACCACAGATACGCCGTTCCTTGCAGAATCCTTAATAATGCATTTTTATGTGCTTTACAAGTTCGAGGAAGACGGAACAGATGTATGTCTCGTTTGACTTTCCTTTCCTGAACATCATTTTTTTTTCAGTCCCTAGAGGTGCATCTGGGAAAAGACCAGAAGCTTTTAGTCGAATCGGTCGGTTCAGAAATGCCGTGTTAGGTCTGTCACGCAGATCTTCAAGTTTCAAACATCACTTTTCATAGCTACGGAGAGATGGACACATCCTGACTCTGAGATGTTAAACTGAACTTTAGCGCTACTAAACTGTACAGAGCCACCTATCAGTCATTCAAATGCTTTTCCTGCTCAACAGGGGACTCTCCCAGCCAGCACAGGGCATTGGGCCCTACCTGGATGGGATGCCAAGCCATCATTGGGCACCGACACATACAGTACCAGTCAAAAGTCTGGACACACATGCTGTTAATGCACTTGCATCAATTTCAGCTGTTACTCACCTTATAGAAAAAGGCCATGAGGCAATGAAATAATACATATCAAATATTGCAACAACCAACATCTCAAAAATTTCTCAAGTCTTGGGCTCCTCTAAATAGCCCCCTTTTGCTTCAATGACAGCTTTACAAATTCTTGGAATCTCAACCAGCTTCCAGATGTAGCCACCTGGAATGCTTCTTCAACAGTCCTGCAGGAGTTTCCACAAGGTCTGGGCACAAGTTGGCTTCCATGCTCTTACTCTTCATTCCAACTCATCCTGAACCAGCTCTGTAGGGTTTGGGTCGGGGGATTGTGGGGACCAGGTCATCTGTCACAGCACTCCATCTCTCTCCTTGTTCACGAGATAATACTTACTATATAACCTCTAGCTGTGTTTAGGGTCGTTATCCTGTTGAAAAACAACAGGCAAGTGTGTCCACACTTTTCACTGGTACTGTATCCTGAGTATAAGCAGTAAGCTTGTATTATACTAGGCCTATTATTCATCAGAAGATTGTATGTGAAAATAAAAAATGTCAGGAATGCCATTGTGACTAGCTGGTGAGCCACACAGCATAACTCCTTCATACAAACTGCAGCAGTGCAGGACAATGTAACCCCTCAGACGCGTGATGGCGTCCGACACGGCTCGCCCCAGCTCGCTCTCTTTCATATAAAACACACAAGATAGGAAGACTGTCAGAAACGGTCTCTAATTACTTTGATTAGGGTCTGTTTTCCTTGGACGGGTAATCCTCTGATGGGCATGACTCAGGACGCCTTCAGAAGTGGAATTAGGGCGGTGAGATCAGTGCTCGCAAATTGCACCATTTGTCCACACCTTTGTGTTGATTCATTTCAATCCCATTTGACTCAAGTGATGCAATGAGGTAAAAATCAAGAGATTACAGCATGATATCTCAAATTAGCAGTCAATCCATTTTAACATTAAATTCTTATAAAAGATCTAGAAGCCCCCTTCCAATGTGCTGACGTTCCACAGTACGGCAGCAAGTGACCATGCAAGGACCTCCTCGGATCTTCAAGAGCCTCTTCGAACACTGGTTCTTCATGCATTTAACATGAAGTATTTTCTCCAAAAAAAAAACTGCCCCGTTAAAGGCAAATCAACGTGATCTGTGCACTTCCTGGATGGTTTCACATAGAAAATACGTTTGTTTATTGCCAGAGCTGCACTGGGGGAGTCCCTCCGATATTACAGATCCTCCTGATTCCCAGAGCGAGCAAAATCATATTTTTAACTTTTTATAAGCTTTCCTCCTCCATGTAAGTGTTAAACTGAAATGCTACATTTTAATGCTGGACGCTAATGGGATCCTGACTGGAGAGATTCCTGTGAAGTGAGTGTGATATGTGATTTCAAGAGGCAACTTAAAATACATAGTATCACACAACAAAAATGGAATGATATCAGACAGCCTTATTCAGGGCTTAAAGATGCAAGTAATATCTGCCCTGGATTTGAGTGGATTTACATATTTATACGTATGCATATGTAAATAGTAAATAATTCTGCTTTGTGTTTTTTGATTATTAGAAGTGGTAAGATATAAGTCAAGTATTTTCACTTTGGTAATCATGAAAAATATAAGCGAAACAGGGCTAAATGCAACTAAACCATCCATCTTGCAGCCACTTATCCGGGTCAGGGTCATTGGGGGCCTGCAGCTTGTCCCAGGAAACACGGGGCGTGAGATGAGGGATGTCCCAGAGGCTCTGGGGCTCCATCGCTGGAGACAGTCACACCATGAGTAATTTTGAGCTGCCAATTAACCTAGCTGCCTGCCTTTGAACTGCAGAAGAATAGCCCCAACCCTAGAGGTGCTGCAGACTAGTGCTGCCCACAGAGCCACTTTATATGCATACAAAATTAACTCATCATTAGCCCCAAGTACAGAAGCTCCCCAGGTTACGATGGGCCGTGTTACAATGTCTCAACTTTCCTATGGGTAAATGTTTTTCACGTTCAGTACATCATTCAATAAATTACATGAGATATTCAACATTTTATTATAAAATAAGCTTTGTGTTCATGATATTGCCCAACTGTAGGCTACTGTAAGTGTTCTAAGCATGTTTAACGTGGGCTCTACGCTAGGCTATGATGCTACTACTTGCTACTACTTGATGAACTACCTTGCGCTTTCAGGCGTCTCTCAGTCGGTGTATATAATTTACTATGGACTTCGTATGTAAATACAATCGGATGTTAGTCAACTGGACAGGATACCTGTATTCATTTCATGGACACTTCTATTAAATATGTGGAAATATAACAATAATGTACTGTAATGTGTATGAAACTGGCCATTGTCATACCCGGCATTCCTGTCCCTCTCACTTTCTCCTTAGTGTGGCTCCAACAAGCCACACCTGTTAATCATTTGTCTTGTTTCTCGTTTCAGCCCTCATGTGGATCACTCCAGCCACCCCTCGTCTGTGCCCTCGTTAGTCGCGTATAAGAGTGCCTCCTAGTCCTGTGCTCCCCAGTCCGATGGAACCTGTTCCATGTCATTCCAGTGTGTGCTCCTTGTGGTTTCCACCATTGTTACCTGTACCCTTTGTTTGACCCCACACGGTCTGCCTTTTGGTTACCCGGTTCTGTTTCCTCAATTAACCCTCTGCTCCTGCCTTCTTGGTGTTCTGCTCGTGACCAGCCACAAGGACAAACCACAAAAATGAAAGACGCTACAGCTCTAACAGAAATTACGATAACAGTAATTAAGAATAAAAAATAAAAAACTGAAATATAATCATGATATTCTAAGAAAGTTGAATCATAGCGTTTTTGATGTCAAACAATCGTGAAATAATGGTACGATGTTCAGCTAGAGATATAGCACCTTCTGCTGAGGGACCACACAAGGACTGACATGAACGATGTGGGAAAGACTGCTTATCTCAGAGACTCATTTAACCAGCTCTAACTTCGGAAAGGAATGATCATGAGGGTGATGTTGTAACCGCTCATCGTTAGCCCGAAGGCTGCCTAAAGGTACACCATTATCTTCTCTGGGAGCTGAGACCTCCCTCACAGCTCTCCTCCCGAAGTGCCATCCAAAGGCACATGAGTATGGAGGTTGTGGGGCCATTTTGGCGTGGCAATAACATCACCCAGAGAGGGTTTCCATTATTAATCACGTTTTACATATAAATACGGCCAGCCCCCCTTTCAGTCATGAAACTTTAAACAACTGTGAAATCCCGTTGGATGTAAACGTCTTCAGATGATTATTTATTCAGCTGATTATTTATTCAGGAAGTCTTCGCAAACAACATTTTTAGGATTGTTTTTTTTTCTCGTTAGGTAGGAAGTGTGTTCACCTGTCACTTTGAATATAAAAACCGTGTCAGAAAGAGCGAGCACGGCACTTACGAGCTTGCTGTTGTATTTTTAATTAGCTAGCAGGGCGGATTCGCTAGCTGACAAAGGAAAAGGTGCTGTGAGCAGCAGCGGCCAGCTTACCGTTTCCTCCCCAAGTTCACGCAGGTGCCATCAGTCTGTCTGCCAGCTGCTCTCGTCTGTCACGGCTGAGCCGCAAATCTACCGCATCGCTAACCTGGAAAACAAACCAAAGAGACCCAATCGCGGTTAGTGCGCTAAAAATGATGCTGAGTTTAACCCAGAGAAAGCCGACGGTAAGCACTTTCAAACACCTTCGCCTGACCTTCTAAAGAAAGCCCACAGAGGTCGGTGTAACAGAACTGTGTGTGATTAATGGAAATGATTTCTGGATCTTTTTTTGTGTGTTTTTGCCGTAGCCAGCAGCGCATTTCGCGCTACATGTGCCACAGGGACAGGTTACGATAATTTGTTTACCCTGTCCCCCCCCGTCTTGGCTGCCCTCTCAGCATGGTCGCTGAATGGCACCCTTGTTAACATCGCCGTACTTCCTGCCCCCCGTTGACCTCTGTCAGCGAAGGCAGCCCACCCAGCTAATGCCTGCTCGGAGTCAGCGGCCGGGGATCTCAGAGCTGCCGAGCACCAAGCAGCCATAGCTGTTCCGGATGGGATCATAAAAGGGCGAGGATTACTCTAAATACTAGACACATGCAGTATGATTCTGCAAAATAACAGTCCGCTACAGTTTTCTGCTGGAAGTCTTAGACGCTGCCTGCAAACGCAGTTCAGGCTGAACGCCCTCATCAAGCAGACACCTAAATTGCATTTACATTAGCATTTAGCTTTCCTCTTCACTCCGCGAAGTCAATTATGCGAGCGGAGCTTAATTTGGCACGGAAGGCACCGCGCGCCAATTTATATACGGCGGGGCTAAAACGACCCATTGAAGACTTTTGCGACGACCTCGCAATTATTTCCAAGCCTCATAATGCAGCGCTTGTATCGCCGGCCTCTCGCGCACGCTGTGGATACGGCCTGAATTTAAATCACCCCACCAATGTGAGTCCTTTCAAGTAAGTGCACAACACGGCGTTTATTAAGCAATTTTAGCATTAGAGACTCATTGGAATAGTGGTTGAAAGAAGCTGTCTAAAATGTCAGTTTAAAATAATGATATGTATACATAAAATTCTAAATATTTATTAATGCGTAAAAATACAACCTATATATTTTCTTTTTCATTCCGATGAAGGCTACCTGTACTAGTACTTCTGCAATTGGTGAATAAAGGTCAATTTCATTTAATTTAATTTTATTATATATTAAGAAATATAGCACACAATATGCAATACTAAATAAAGTTTTGTTAAACCCAGCTTAACATCCAACCACAAGCAGCATAGTTTGGGTTTTAGAGAAACCAGCTTACATACGTATAAATATCTACTTTTCACTTGAAATTAAGACCCTTTAGACTCGCTGTTCCTATGGGTTTCTTGGTGTAATTATTAATTTATTAACACCGTCCTGCCATTTTATTGCATGATCTTGCGCCATTTTCCATAAACATATAAGGCAAAACGAAGGATGTTTCATCAGACGTTATCCAAATGCGGACGAGGTTGGCCGACGGGATGACCGCGGGAAAAGGTGCTATTAGGGGCATATAACCGTCATTCAAACCGCGGTGCCTGTCGCTTAATGGGTATTTTAAATAAATCAGCTGGACGTGGGTAAATAATGCTAACGTCACGGTATTTTTCAGATGAAGGACGCTGTACATCTTCAGCCCTGACGCCTCACATTTATGGATTGCAGTCTGGGATGACAGCGCTGGTTTTGATCAATAACTCGTCCAACCCCCTGAATGTAATCACAGGGCTTGCAGGCACATAAGACGTGATTTACAAAAGCTCTATTTCATGATGCACACACACACACCTATATATATGTATATATATATATATATATATATATATATATAGATACTCACACATATTTACAGAAATTTATCAATATCATTGTTGATAAAAGCCTGTTATTCTGACATTGTGGGGACCATCTTTACAGTGTAAACTGAATTTCATAAAAATCTGTGACCGAAATCAAAAAAACAAAAAATCCTAAAACTCAATATATATCACTGGACACAGTGAAAAAATCACATACAGAACTACAGCGTGTTCTTCGATGTGGTATGATGGTCAGGTGACATCAGAGGACCAATCACCTTGCAACCCAAGCTTGCGCCAGTCTTGTGTCAAGCTATGAAAAAATGAGTTCTAAAATGCCAGACGAGTACCAAGTAACATATAGGACTGAAATAACTTTAAACTTTAGGTAACCCGATAAGTCCCAGGTAGAGAGCATATACTTAAGAGTATCGACCCTACACTCCGTCGAGAGTCAAGCTATTGGGCCATCTGGCATCCCAATTACAGTGGAGCCCATTCCTATCTCAAGAGGCTTTCCATCCTGATATTGATCTCTGAAGTCCCTCCATACAGCTATCACAGTGTCGGGTTCAAAGCCAAAGGAAAGTGCTGATTGGACAGTATATTGTTGATAGGCTTTAGTGCACAGATTTTGCTAAAGAGAAATGTGATTTTAATGTAAATAAACTAAAAGTCATATCAAATGTTCTCAGAGATACTAACATTAATGTATGAGATATGAATGACTGCTGTTAAGGCTGCTTTAAAAAGTATAATTGCAGACTGTCCCCAATGTATGACTGGGTCTTATGTTGGAATAGGATAATGACTTTTTACATATATTTACAAACTTTGGTCTTATGAGCGAGTCGCCGTAAGCTGCACAGGCTGCCAGTCGGGGACAGTCTGTACGTTGGCTACTGAAATCCCCGTTCAGTAACCATGCACCTTGTCTCATTTAACAGCATCGTGTCCAGTTCTCAACACCCTCTTTGCATCCCATACAGAAACATAAAACCTCGCAACGTCAACGGAACCATCATGGCCGACATCTTACCAGTGTCAGGGGAATGATCTCAGCGGCTGGTTCAGACTGGAGGAACGAAAGTGTAAAACTCCTCCGGACTCCCTGGGTCAGAGAAGAAAGCAGGAGAAGGAGAGGAAGAGGAAGCAAAAATTACACATTGCTCTTTGACAGGAACTGCAATTTTACTTCAGCGGCTCATGAAATGTTTTCTGGGCTCATGTACAGAAGAGATTAATAAACACATCAGATAGAACACAATGTTTCAGCTTCGTATACGCATTTAAGCGTTATGTGGAAATATTTACTGCGTGTTTAACCACTTTCAGTTCAAAGACACTTACGCCTGTTGTTTCTTGGAAGAACTAGCTGTACTCAGATCAGCGCGCAACACGTAGGGGGGGTACATGACAGAGCCAAGCCCGTAAACGCAGGCGCCTTATTAGAGCTTGCATCAGCCTGGTTAATCACCGGGGCTTTCTCACCATCGTGCAGAGGGATTGTTTATTTTTTCTTTGGCATCTCCTTTAATTGAATGCCTTTAATTGATTGGGTGTCTGCAAGATTTAATGGACTGTCGCAAAGCAAATCGGAGACGGGAAGAGCTGAGCTTCACGCGCCGAGGGCAAATGCAATCAGCCGGATGCGTTTCCCTCTCAATCTGCGGCATTATTGACACCGGGAAGGAGCACGACCTCTGGAGGAGCAGACCCACTTGATACACTTTCTCGGAGTGAGCCCATTTCCAAATGACAGCCATTTACACATGATTTCATTTCCATCCAGCAAATAAGGACTTGGCCAGGTCACACATTATCTTCCATAAGTACTTATCCACTGCAGGGTTACGGTCAGGCTGGAGGCTTGCCCAGTGAGCCCAGAGCGCTGACGGATAGGTAGACCAGCACGAGATCACACGCACATCACAGATATGGACAGAGCGATCTGCATATTTGTCTAATCGGCACCTGTGGGCTGCAGGAGGAAACTGAAGTAACTGGAGGAAATCATCAAATCACAGGAAGAAGATCTGAGCTTCACACATTTTACAAGCACTCTTCATGTGACTTTTAATTTAATGAAGTTTAATACTCTGTGTAACATTGCAGGAAAATGTAATAAATCATAGGAATTTATAAAATGAATAAAGTTCATTCTTATCTGTTTTTCTTGCTTGTTTTCATAAATAAATCTTTAAAAACATTAGACTTAGTTTCTGCACAAAAAAATCGTTTAAAAAGGACATTTAAAAAAATTTACTGGGCACATTACAACCTTATGGAGGGCTGGCGACAGCAGATAATGCATGCTTACAATACACTCAAGCTAGACAAGCTAATTAGCTTGTTTAAGCAGTTTAATGACTTTGAGAACACCAGTTACTTGAGCCATGCTGGAAAGCGCTGTAACAGCCCCTGACCGAAACAATTAGAATTAGCATAAATTGGTCCTACAGCGTTTACAATGTCTGCTGCAGAATTACTGTGCAGTAAACAGATAAATAAATAGTCCTTTCTGGAAAATATGGATGATAAACAGATTTTCTTCCATGCCTGAGGTACTGAGGATCAGTCAACTGAGAGTTTCTCTGTTAAACTGAACAGAGATGAAGCATGCATGAATCTGGGAGTCCGAACTGAGAACCGCAACGTGAAGAAACTCACGGGATACATTACGTAGCAAACAGGCAAAACTGTAATTTACGAGTTTCGAGTCTCCATGCACTGTTTATTATTACTTAAATGGTTATTGTTTTTTGTTTTTTTTTACTAAACCTGTGCTTTCAACATTTCCCTATTCGCAGCAGATTAAGTCTGCATCCTGTATAGGCAGAAATTCACATAACCGTCATATTGAGCGTGAAAGAGTTGAGTTGTTCGGCTGCACAGCTTAACGTGAATCCTGGGCGATAAAATCAGATCCTTGGGCTGAGTGCGCGGATTTCATTCTGCACCTTCCTCTATACTCTGGCGAGAAAGAGCCACAAGGCAGGTTTGTAATCAGAGCAGACTTGACCCTGGCCCGAGAGCTCTACTGTGTACCACGTCTGCCTCTGTAGCTTTTTCAGTTACTTATTACCTTGTCAGAAAGGTTACTGATCTTTAAGTAGAGGGGGAACAGTGAGCTAGTGGCCCAGATTTGACCCCGCATCGCGACTCTCTGAGTGCAGGGGACATGAAGTAGGCATGCGAGGCATCGGAATGCTTTGACTTCATCTTGAGTATAATTCCAGGTGACGTTACAGGCTTACATAACAATGGGCGCAAGACGTTCTGTGTTTAGCTAGGAGCGATTTTTTGGATCCACTTTAACTTAATTTTAATATGCACTTAAAAGATCAATGAGTGAAATCCCATACCTTATTGACATCTGAAGGTCATGCTCATTATCTGTGTCACCGTTGAAAGTCTCAGTGATTATCTTCCTTCACAGGCTGTGAACAATAGTTACTTCAGCGGCCAGAGGTCTGTACAAACACCCCCTTTTAGAAATGACCACCGGAAATTCACTGAAAAATTCATTTGTGCTATTTGTTTTTCTAGCCTCGGTTAGAATTTAGAGTACCATCTCATCACAAACAGCTTACTGACCACTTAATTGAGATAATTAGCAAGGGTGTTTAAGTGAGGTTATCCATTATTATTTCCATAACTATTATCACACACGATTTATGATCTCAATAATCCACCCAGCTAAATATTTAACTGGAGTAATCCAAGTCCAGCATCTAGCACAAGGACCTGCCTGGAACTCAAACCAGCAACCTTGAGGTTACAGGTTCATCAAAACAACACGTCAGCCATCCCTGGGCGCCGTTCGCAAAACATGTCCCTGTTGGTCATCACGTTCAGCATAGAAGGGGACTGGATGCAGGCCAGTCTTATACAGTGGAAATAAACTTGCTAAATGTTACCTAGCACCAAACTGAAGTACTTTCAGTTCCCAGGGTGTTAAGACGGCATCCGTCTGGACGCAGAAATGTGTGAATCACCCAGAGTGGCAGTAAATTCAGGGACACTCTGTACCTTGAGACTATTTATCTAGAGGAACTGTTCACTTGCTTCTAACTTAGATACAGTCATAAACAGCACGTTACATATGTTGATGTAGACAGATTGATGGTGTTGACTCACGGATGAGAAACATGTATGACTGTGTCCACCTTCCTCCTGAGGGTTTAGCACCATCAGTTTTGGTTTATGGAACTAGTAGTCTACCGAGTAACACGGTAAGTTGGTAGAAACTACAGATTCTCCCCAGGCTACAATGGTCCATGTTACAATATACAATGATACACCTTTACGATGGGTAAATGTTTTTCACTTCCAGTACATTATTATGTAATACTAATAAATTATTAATAAATAAGTTTATTACTAATAAATAAACTGCATGAGATATTCAACACTTTAGGCTAATGTTAATGTTCTAAGCATGTTTAAGGTAGGCTAGGCTAGGCTATGATGTTTGTTAGGTTAGGTGTACTGTGTTATAATGCATTTTTACCTTACGATATTTTCACCTTACGATCGGAACGTAACTCCATCGTAACCCAGGGAGAGGCTTTTTACTATTGTTTATAGTTTGCCATGTTCAAGGTGCTTCTTGCCCAGGTGTAAGAGCTTCACCAAAACCCTGAGACCTCAGTAGCAGGTCAGAGCACGTTGTGGATCCCTTTGGCAACCGCACTTGCTGCGGTCTGACTCAGCTCTGAGACGGGCTGGCCTTGGCGTCAGATACAGACACGCCTCTGACGACACAGATCTGTCAGGAACACGCCTATCCATCTGTGCTTTTCTGTGCCAAGCGTCACGCAACTGCACAAGAACCGTAGCAAAAGGGGCTAAGAGCAGAGGATATTCGGCTGTAATCTGTGTCTTCTTTGACAATTTACAAATCCACACATTCTCTGCGAGCTTGTAATCTCGGCCCGCCGAGCGCATCCCAAAGTCCTACGGGCCCGACGAGATAATCTCGCCCCAGAACACAGTCTCTCAATCACAGCGGTCTTGATGGTCTCTGACAGCCCGGCACTGCTTTCGCTGTGACATTTAAGATGCGTAACCCCCCCAACCCCCTAAAGCCAGAACTGATAGGGCACTAATGTCAGCTGTCAATAAACGCAAGCGAAAAGACTCCAGTCTGCCCTCCTATAATCACATCTCCCTTGCCTTCCATCAGTAACCAGTCCCATCCCCAACGGGCATCATAATCGACTGGGCATGGAGATGGTAATCATCCATGTGATATCGCTGTGGTGGGTGCGCCCACCCTTATGGGTGGGAAGTAACAGTCGCATTAAGAGCTAAAGGTGGAATTAAATAATGGGAGCCCAGCCGTCTGACCATGAGCTATTAGGGAACTTTAGACCTATCAGCACTTCCAGTCAGTGAAAGGCATCGAAAACATGTTACAACAATAAGCCAGCAGATTACCTTAGTTCATGCAATTCCGAGATCACTTGCCCCATAGATGTCTGTAATGCTATGTGCAGATATTACACAATGCAATAATTTGCATCTGTTGTTTTGCACTTTTTGTATGTAACACTATTTCAAAACAAGAGATGCAATGTACACGATAGACACAAAATGTTATGTAATAGTCATTACTAGTGGGTCTGCATTCGGTGCTTTGAATCTTTTTTTTTTTTTATATGTCATAAAAGAATTACAGCCATAGAAGTCAAGCAGTATGTTTGCTATTACAAAATTACAGATATACAGGAGGTTCTGGAACTGGCAATAAACAAACACACAGGCAAGCAAACAAACGAATGAGCAAACAGACAAACAATAAATCTTGCTATCCAGACCGAAAGGTGTCATGTTCTGGCCACATTAATAATAATATATGAATAATACATGGGTAGATGAAAACAGCTGTGTGTCGACCTCTTCACTGACTTTCCATTTGAGCTCCCGGGGTTTTATTAAAAGAAACCACTAGTCGGCGCTGTTAAACTATAAATGCCAGCCTTCTCCTGACCTACTTTCCGGTGCAAGGGGGACTACAGTGCAAGTGCATATCCTTACTGAAGACCATCCTAAATTAAGCAGAGGTGCTGGAATTATTACAGATCAGTTTGTGGTGCACCATATACCCATCTATATTTGGACTCGAGATATAAGACTCTCCCCATGTCATAATATATATTATCACGGCACATCGCTCTCTTTCTGCTCTTTGGCGGTAAAGATGCTGTGACTGTTTGTGTAGTCGCCACAGTCACTGCCAGTGGTCCTTTAAAAATCACTTCTGCTTAGTATGTTTCACTACAAATTGCTGATGCTCATCTGCATCTTGAAGAATGGAGTTTAGCCGTGATTACCCACAATGCATCAGTCTGCACAGCCTGTGCATCTTTAGTTTAGAAGGTGCTGTGTTTCGCTTTATTTCCCTTTGCTATATTAGTACACGGTGTAAAAAAAAAAAAATCCACTCAAAAAAAGAAGGAAAAAAAAATTGCTAACAGGTATATCAACACCATTTCCCACTTTAGATAAATCCTCTATAATGCTCAGACAAGTCTGAGAAAAATAAATAAATATAAAGATGAGAAGTCTCAGATTCAGCCGTGAAATCTCGTGCTTTTGCACCGCCAATGTGAGAAACCGCATTTAACGATTCACACGGTCGGCAGGAGTTTGGAGAATTACACCCGATGAAACGCGAGCCAGAAAACACCTGCAATCCTGGCCCATTATCTGCGGGGGGTGGGGGGGGGGGGGCGTGATGATCGAGCATCCGCCATCATTACACAGGATCATCGCATTCCTGGCCCACTTTCAGAAATAAGGCCAGACGGACCCGCCTTTGTTTGGGAGACAGGTGAGGCCACACGTTCTGATCAACATGTAGACACTTTAACGTGGACGGAGACCGGTGTCCTCCAGAAGGCGAACATCAGAAAGGCGTGAAACTAAGATCCTCGAGGCTTGTGCGGTATCTGGGGAGGCAACTTCAAATATCCTTCTGTAGACTCCCACACACGAGAGCTATCTATGAAGTCAAGCGCCGTCTGACGGATAGACTCTGAAGTAACGCAGGATGTACTAACAGAAAGAAAATAAGGCCGACGAAAAAGCAACATGCCACGTTCATCTTTCAAACGACAGAATAAGATATTGGCAAACAAAACCAGAAAGGGCAGAACAAAAGGAGGTCTGGTGCTTTTCCACCCACCGTGAATCTGGTAGCATTAATCCTCAGCGCTATCCAGAAGATGAAAACGGTGCCATAAAGGTATAAACAAAGGAACTCACGCGAATGTCTCTATCAGGAAGAGCTTGTCTGTTTTCATGGGGCAACAGACCCAACACGCACTGTCAGACGGCGACCAGACTGACTGCCTGATTAAAATAAGAAGCAGCTTCAGATATTTACTGCGAATTCATTCACAATAAAATATTAAGTACCTCAGACGTACGTCGAACTGTTCTTCTCTTAGGATGGGCTATTTAATGCACAATGCTTTGCTTTATAGTCTTTTATACGCCGAATCTTCCCCTTGTTCTTCTTGGAGGTGACATAATGAGAACGAGATTGTGTTTGGGACACCAACTGCAAAAACCGGGAGGGTGGGGGGGGGCACACAAATATCTCCAGCATGCAGGCAGTCTTGGCGGGATCAGGATAGGGACTGTACAGGTGTGTATAAAAATACACAACGATAAAGGAATAAAAAAAAAATAAAAACACACAGGCTTTAGCATGGAGCGAGGACAGATGAATGTCAAATCCTCGCGCTGCCCACTTATCCAAAGGAAACAGGCGTGCGGGTGAGGCGCGTCCAAAAAGCTGGCAGCATGTCAAGCTGTACAGTAGAGAGACCCACCTCCTCCTTTCCATGGGAGCAATCTGGGTCTAATAATAATGGCAGGTGAAGTGCAGTAGGTGTGTGTGGGGGGGGGTGCCGACAGTGCTTAAGGTGAGCTGGAGCTCCGCCGAGGGGCCTACATCCGCTCCACGGGAAATCCAGGAACCGGGGCTCAAACCCAGGCACGCAGGGTACGTGCCGCCCACGATGTCACCCCATTACAGGGAAGCCCCGCCCGGTGAGATCAAGGGCAACCCGGCAGCCTCCCGTACAGTCACCCAGCCTTTTCCATCAGTAACCTTCAATGGCATGAAGGACAGACCCTCCCGCTGACGAAAACTGGCAGCTGCTTCGAATGCTGAATGTTCACCGGTGAGAGATGGAGCACACAGACCAATTACATATGTATTTTCAACATTTTTTTCAAAGCTGGAAAAACTGTGAATAAATATATATATAAATCATGATCCTAACTTGGGCTGAAACAGAGCATAGTTTGGAGAAGCCAGCGAGTACCGCACTACGATGCCATGTGGTGAGCTAACAGAATTCATTGCGGCTGGGGTAAACACCAGCAGCTTAAACTCTAGCTATTGTGCTGAACAATCTGTAAATATATTATTTGAGGGAACCAGCAAAGTGGGCACACAGCTCAGTGTGACATGGAGCCGCAGGGCCCCAGAATCTTATTTTACCCTTTGAAACAGAGACTCACCTGCTGTATATTTTAATGAAGGATCTTCACTTATTCAGTGTCCCATTTTTCCTTTCTGAATTGTAAAGTGCTGTCCTAATTTCTTTAAAAAAAAAGAATCTTTTTTGCCCCTCATAAAATATGACTCTGATTATCATAACAGCCAGAATATAGTAAGCATTTATTTCTTGCATCGTGTTTAGGCAGAACGATTGGGTAGGTGGGGTCAGAAAAGGCCCCATTACTCACAAGATAAATTCATCATGTGACATTTCAGGACAGAAGTTACTGTAGGCCTGAATTTCATTGCAA
>JAAGVU020000049.1:3251760-3272331 GCA_011763525.2 Mormyrus iriodes
GCCTGCAGCCTCTGGGATTGGCTCTGGACCCCCTGTGACCCCAAATGGGATAAGTGGTTACAGAAAATGGATGGATATATATATATATATATATATAAAGAAGTTTTTGCATATTTTTTGCATTGGCTTTGGCCCAAGGTTGTTTTTTTTTTTTTAATGCGAGTGAGGGGGCACCAGTGATGTATAAAATGAGTCCCACAGAAAAAATAGCACCGGAGTTTGACGTACGTTACATGAACATACACTTCTCGGGTATAAAAAAATTACTGCTTTTGTGTGCTTAGCTGAGAAGTCGTTAAGTGAACCCACATAGGGTGAGAAGGAGAATCAGTTTGCGTGCGGCCAGAACATCACTTCACTGACGGTACAGCGTATGGGCAGTTGGCACTGTTTGGGGATGTTTTGCTGTGTAAGACCCTGCGATGATTTCAGCCCGGAAAGAAGTAGGAATTCTGATCCATACTGGACAGCTCCACGGAAAGACATGCCGTTCTGTCCATGACATGTATTTGAACCTGATTCATGTAACAGGGTAACAATCCAAAAAAAGAAAACTACAGCAGCTGCCCTGGACTGCAGCGTCGGGCTAGCCCAAGTTCACACAAAGCCCACTGATGTAACAAGATGTGAAACATGCAGCTCAACCCAAAATCCACAGATGTCATTTTGCAGCATCTGTATCCAAAAGTGGGCCAGCCTTCCTCAGTCCACTGTGACCGTCGTCGCATTGAGTAGATGAAGAGGGCAAACAGTGCTTGAAACCGTTACTAATACTCGGTTACTGAATGAAAGAGGCTGATGCTCTGTTCTATGTTTAACCCGACCTCGAGTGACGGAAATCGCTTTTTGTAGCATTCCGCTCTGCTTGAATATATGACTTGGTGTTAGGCTCCCTGTCTCGGGGGGACGACCGTTGTGGGGGGGGGTCTAGGAGAGGCCCCGGGTGGGAGTGACTGAGCGTCACTGGAGACCAATGGAAGTAATTTTGTTCCGGGTTCAGGGATTACATGCGGCTGGCCTGTCTGGTGTCAGTTATGCAAGCATGGGGAATAACTGGGACGTGTGTATTTTTGACTTATGTAGTAAGTATATTTTTATCAAAGGATTTAATATATGCATATACTGTAGGCCTATATATTTTACCTATTCATTAATTCAGTGGGACGCTCATTGAAGCGGTTTCAGGTTAAATTTTTCGCTCATGGGAACAAAGCAGAATTCTGGCCGGCCAGGATGAATCTGGCACCTCCGTTTTTGTAATCTTTGTCCCTCAATCATAATCCCTGCCGCTTACATGCTGGACCACAGCGCTCTCTGATCGCATGTGTCCCAGCATCCTGTTATAATCACCGAACGTGCTCCGAGTTCCCCAGCTCCCGCAGGCTCCTGGACAAAAGAACACCCTCCATTACGTAGCAGGAAGCCAAGCACACAAACATGTAGCCAGAACGCAGCCAATCCGAATTTTGCCTGCACACACAATGCAAGCTGCTCGCTACCAGCTACACTGCTAACATCTGGCACTGTGTAAATGAGATTCCAGCCCAGCTCAGGAAAGAACGTTAGCTATCGATTCTTTTTTTTGTGTGTGTGTGTCTATAGTAGGTCACACTGAGATCTTGTAATGGGATAAGCCACAGGGACACTTATCTCAGTGGGGTAGCCTTCCTCTACTCCCTCTATCCTCTATGGGCCTAGTCTATAGTGTATATGGCTAGCAGATCCATTAATTATAAAGCAAGAATCAAGACTAAGTCAAATGTTTTCAAAAGTAGAATCTAAAGACATTACAGTTCCCTCATTGCGAATATGTGGATCATTCTGAACATGAACATTCTGATATTTGTTTCAGTGAAATATTACATTTCTACGCATACAAACATCGAAGAAGTAGCGTATTTACAAGTATTTTGGTTTATTCTACATCCAAGCTAAGAGCGAAGGCTTTACGATAAAATAACGTGATCTGCTGTGGTGCATACTCCGCTCTCCGTCCGGCCCACGTTGAGGGAGAACAGCAAGCAGCTCAGTAAAATCAATCCACGCTAATTCTGCATTTCATTAAGAAGCTCCCTTTGGTTCCAAAAGCATTCCCTGCCCCGGCTGCTGTTGTAATTACCACCCTCCCCTTCTTTTTTTCCAGTTTGATATTACCATTAGTTTTAACTTTCCAACTGATCTTTTTTATTGAATCGATTCGCACAAACCAGACTAAGATGCATAATACATAATTCACTTTAAGGAAATATTGACTGAATAACAGAAGGTTTATTTATTTTTTTCCTTATGACAATATAAGAATAATACACATGTGACCTTATGCAAAGGGCGCACAGTCGTAATTGTTAATTGGAAGGGGATTCATTTGATAAACCGAAATGCCATATGGATTATCAGGTACTTAATTCCATAGGTATAGCCCATTGGATCAATTCCTGTGCTTGCTTTCAGTGCCAGAGCTGGCTCTGTGTGTGTGTGCGTGTGTGTGTGTGTGTGTGTGTGTCGAGGGGGGGGGTGGAAAACAAGAAAAAAGACTGTCCAATTGAGAGGCTGCAAATGAGCGCCCATCACGTTCGGCACACCTACAGAAACGTGCAGGAGCATGCCGGGTTCTGAACCTTGCCTGAAGTGCCCCTCCCTCATTAACAGATACAGACGCTGAGGGGTGTGACACCAGTCACGTAGTGTGAAGGACAGCGGTTATTAAATTACAGTCAGTCCACAGAGCATGTTTTCATACATAGCTTATGATTCACACATCTGCGGGGGGGGTTGGATCAGCGTTTGTTTGGGGATCGCATGTTCTCCCCGTGTGGTACGGATCTCCTCCAGAAATTCTGCTTCTCTCCCACCATCCAAAAGCACGCAGTTAGGCAGACTGGCATGTCTAAACCGCCCCAAAGTGTGTGCCTTGTGACGCACTGGCATCCCGTCCAGCGGGGGCTCTCCATTTTCTGGGATCGGAGCCAGGCACACCAGGACTGAAATAGGCAGCTAAGGAAGATAGGTGACTGGATCTAAGCCCAATGTTACACCAATTTCTACATTACATTTGCATTGCATATATTAGGAAAGGAGTACGTATGCTTACACAGTGTGCAGTTTTATCCTGTCAGGTAGTCAGACGCAGGTTTACGGAAAAGCCCTGACTCTCTATCTAATACATCTGATGGGGGCAGCCTGGGGTTCAGGGGGCTAAGCCTCTGGGCTTGTGATCGGAAGGTCACCGGTTCAAGCGTGGCCTTGGCACAATAGCCACGTGTCCGTGAGCCTTTGAGCAAGGTTACCCAGTTCCATGTGCACTGCAGCCCTTTGCTGCCAAGCCTGCTCTCATCTACCTGTGTGTCACAGAGAGCAAGATGGGGTAGGCGAAAAGAGGATTTCCCTAGAGGGATCAATGAAGTGTCATTGTTGTTATAATTATTAAGATTCCACAGCATGCACAAATCTGGTACACATGCCTGAATGCAGCCTTCAATTTTGGCCCATAAGACAACAAAAACTTAGTGCTGATACCACCAGTTCTGCCTGAAAAGTGCTGCTATGAAATGAGCTATATTTGGTGATAAAATTTCAAGTTTTCCCTTCAAACTGCAACAGCCATCACTTTGCCCATTGACATCTGTCCCTATATGGAGAACTCTTGCACACATTTAACATGTGCTGACAAAAGTGAGCTCTGTTTACAAACTCGTAGGCGCCAACCACAGAATAAACGATTAGCTACGTTTCTGCAAGCCGCTGCCTTGATCGCAGTTTCGGCTTGGCTCCAGTCCTGCAGAGAATATTCCGTACGAGAGCGGTCACCGGTAAACAGATAAACTGTGATGAATTACCCAGAAGCACATCAAATTTCGGTGATCACCCTCTATACCGTTATTACTCAATAAACTGCAGTATTTCTCACGTAAATATGTCACCTGCCAAGACTTGTTTTTGTAGTCACCAAAACAAATATCGAATTCAACCAAGGAAGTTATTGGTGTGGGAATTTTGTCCCTGTCCTCATAGGTAAAATACAAAATGTAGTGTGGGAAAGATTATTTTATACATAATCATGTTTTTTTTTTCTCTGTGTATCCAGTAGAATGCCATTACTACGTATGATGAAATGCTGTACTGTGAATGACCCCAACAGGCATTTGAATGCAATATTTATGGGCTATATTGAACGATAAATGTAAAAATCATTTTCTCGGTAAAATAACCTGAACACTTTAGTAAACGTGGTACAACAGGTATGTTAATATTTCATACAAAATAATTAAAACATATGCCATCAGTTTATTCATTAAGTCCTACATTACAGGTTAGTCATTGAAGCCATTTTGATATTTAGTAATTGTTTAAAATTAATTTCCTTCACTGCTGTTTATGAGTGTTTAATTGGTGATTAATGATTCCTGATGAGACAATGTTAGTTTTAACTTCTTGATTTCTCCATCCATCCATCCATCCATCCATCCATTTTCCGCCACTTATCCGGGGTCGGGTAACGGGGGCAACAGTCTCTGCTGGGATGCCCAGACCTCCCTCTCACCAGCCACCTCCTCCAGCTCCTCCAGGAGAATACCAAGGTGTTCCCAGGCCAGCTGAAAGATATAATCTCTCCAGCGTGTCCTGGGGTGGAGATGCCCGAAGCACCTCCCCAGGGAGCTGTCCAGGAGGCACCCTAGATAGATGCCCGAACCACCTCAGCTGGTTCATTTCGATGCAGAGGAGCAGCGGCTCTACTTTGTCTTCCTCCTGAATTACCTCCCTGACTTCTTTGGCTACATATTTCAGCTCTGGGCTCCTGTGATCACTCTTGTACCCTCCTTCACCCACTGTGGCCTTAGTACCTGATGAACTCTACTATGTTCTACTACTAGGTCACTTCCTGCACACTTTAAGGGGTGACTGACATCACCCTGCCTCTGGGATGTCCTCCAGTGGTCTGTGCTCTGCCCTGAAGCCCGTCCCATGTTTTTGCAGCTAGGGGTCCTCGTGGAGCCACACTGTATGAGGTAGGAAGGGACAGGAAGTCTCTCGCAGGCTCCAACACGACGGGAACCAGCTTTAACGGTAGTGTCCCACATAAGTCCAGTAAAAAGCACCAGTAAGAGGCTGAGCTCACTCTCTGCTAACCGAGCTACTTTTCATTCAGTTCTGTTTTTCAAAGAGAATGGAGTCTATGCCTGGAGGCAAAGGGCAGAAGGCAGGGGACGCCCCCGTGAGGAGGCCGGTCCAGCGGCAGTTTGGAGTGACACAACACAGAACCTTTAAGCACCATATACTGCAATGCAGGGTAAAGAATTTCCAGTGATATTTAAACCCCAGTTAACAGACAGGGAAAACGGTAATTAATCTGTGTCAAAAAAGAAAACCATTCAAGTCAAGAGTCTTATTTTAGGCGTTAAAGAAAAATGCAGTTCAGGAAATCGTGATCAAGAATTCAGAAGACGTTCACTTCATAAAGAAAAAAGAAGGGGAGGGGGGATGAGGGAAAAATGTTTTAAAATAAGGTACAGAAGCTCCCCGGGTTACGATGGGCCGAGTTACAATATTTCAACTTTCCTATGGGTAAATTTTTTTCACTTTCAGTACATCATTCAATAAATTGCATTGAGAACATTTTATCATAAAATTGGCTTTATGTTAATGATTTTGCCCAACTGTAGGCTAATGTAAGTGTTTTAAGCATGTTTCAGGGAGGCTAGGCTATGATGTTTGTTCGGTAAGCAGTTTGTTAGGTGCTGTACAAATGCATTTTCACCTTACGACAGTTTCACCTTACAATAGGTTTGTCAGAATGTAACCCCATCGTAAGCTGGGGAAAGGCTGCACTAAGGACAACAGAGAGCCCATCCAATTTCTTTGCAATTCCATCATTTACAACAAACACCATGTATGCTAAACAATCTTGCTAAACTGCATCACATTCATCACTGATATACAGTACATGTTCTTCCATTTCTAGGTTATCCTGAATGTCCACTGATGTGACTTTAAGGTTATTATAAGTAGCGATGACTGACTTCACAAATGAGCTTAATTTAATTCCCATAAATTTCAAACCTGAGTATAAGAATGTGCTTTAATTGTATGAGGATATATTGTACTCATGGATGGTCCAGCCATGGATGGTGGGTGGAGATGTGATTATATCGCTTGACTCACAGACTTGGGGATGTAACCCCTGATCCTCAAAGGCAACATGGGATAGAAAAGACTGGATTCTCCTCAACTCATCTGGTATTGACTTGCTTAGCTTACGGACCACTTAAGTCTGGGAAGTCACTGTGGACCCAATTACTATGTTGGCCAGTTCTATTTTGGAGTGCGTCAGGAGAGTTTAAGCATGTGATTTGGTTTTCCACGGCGGCGCTTTTTGTGTAACGCGAGCACAGCGAACACAAAGGTATTCCTTAAAATCTATATTAAGTTTCGAGGGTGATGATACCATACTCTGGTGGAATGCGAGTTGTTCACATGGCAAAGATTACCGAGAGCCGCTTAATGTTTAGAAGTATTGACTGAAATGTTGACTAAAATGCCCCGTCTAGAGTGAAATATATGCTCAATACTTTGAACGGTCCCCAGCTATATGGACAACAAGAGAACCTTACGTTTAATTGAATTTAATGCTAATTTACTTTAATGTATGCACAGAGCAATAGAACTAAACGTAGACCTTTAGCACCAATACGCTCATATTTTGCAAATAATTTTTGCCCAATTATTTACATGTATGATAATATTCATAGTACTGTGCCATAGATATGGAGGATTCTGGACAAACGACAACAATTGGACAATGGTTCATTGACGAGGGTTTCTGCCAAGACTCCATGCCAAGAACGACACCCCATATTGAGGCAATGACTTGTATTGTTATAGCATTATGTTTCAACGTTGTTGGTGCTGCAGAACAGAATTCGGTTAAGCGAAACAAACGAAACCAAGGGAGAAATGTTCGGGTTAGCAGCCCAGGAAGATTCTATTTTAATTTCTCTCATCTGCTCGTTCTGGGCTCCGGCCGAAGAGCATAGTGACAGGTATCTGCACTTCTTCTGAGAGCATCTGCTGTCACCCCCAGGTAAAAGAGAGGGCCATCAATTAGTCAGCATGAAGCAGCGACTAATAGGATTGCAAAGCCCTCTACTGGTCCAAGAGCCAGTGGCAAAATAACAGAGGCATCACAGAGTTGCCCATTTCAACTTTTAGCCCTGTGCTAATCGCTAACGTGCTAATGTGTCGCGGTGTTTAATGAATCTCTATCAGACTTAAAACAAAACAGATGAGAATATAATAAAAGATGGTTAATGTCTGTGTGTGTATAATACGTTGTGGGGATGAGATGCCCCTACAGTGTAATAAAAACTGACATCATTTGCCTTGTGGAGACCGGGAAGACTTGATTAAAAAAAAAAAATCTGTGAATACAATCAGAAAACTAAAAAAGTCAAAAGGCTTGTATTTTGTTTGGTTACTTATGGTTAAGGTTAGGGCTGGGTAGGGGTTAAGGTTGCCATGGCTGGGATTAGGGTTTTTCCCATAGAAGTGAATGGACGGTCCCCACAAAGATATAAATACTGTACCAATGTGTGTGCGTGTGTGTGTGTGTGTGTGTGTACAGAGAGAAAGGGAGAGAGAGAGCCTAATGTGTTTTACAATACAAACAAAAAATGTGTCCTTACTTTTTAAGTGTGAATTCATAAGAAGCAATTGCAGCATTAATTCTCTATTGTTATTAATCAACAACCATATGAGTTATATTTAATGCTACTTAAGGAAATACACAACGTCGCATCAAGACTTCTGCCACATTCTCTGCATTTAAAATCAATGAAGAAAAACAATACAAGTAGCAAACGTATAGCTGAAAGGGCATCACATTACGGATACGTCGCCTCGGCTTGTAAAACTGACACGATGCACTAGAACGCTGAGAAAAGGCAAAAATAATCTAAGGGCAAGAGTCTTCTGTGGTTAAGTATTTTAGTAATTATTGTGATGTATGTTATAAACAGTCAGTGATTTCTCTTTTTTTCTGAGATGTCTGGGGGGGAAACAACAGCCACAAATTCTGCACGTCAGCTTGTATCTACCGTGGCAGATATTAAAACAATTACTTGAATTATGCCTCAGCTGAATAGTGACTTCTATAAAAATCACTGTCATCAAATTCCTAGAAAAGGCAGAAGGAATGCCTTTGAAAAAAAAATGCTAAAACTCGGAATGTGCCATTGTGACTTAGGGATGAGCCGGTTCAATCTGCCCTGTAAAAAAAAAAAAACACTTCATGAATTTTACCGAAAGTAAGACAAGCGATTCATCAAGATCACAACGAGAGAGTGTGCCCTGCTGGAGGAAATAATTGCTGTAGAAGTCATGTAACAATTAACTGACTTTTTCACCCAATAAACAAAACATGGCATGCATATGCAATATTAAATATGCCATCTATTCTACTTATCGCGATTGCGGGCATTTTTTTCCCTCTTGGGGTTATAGAAGGAAGTGTTTGAATACGAAACTGCTAAACAAGAAATTGTCCTTCTCCTAAAATAGCCTGGGCTGTATGACCTCAGTCTGGCAGCGTCCGCGTTTCACAAAGTTGCAAACAAGCACAGCATTTTGAAGGAAGCATGGAAAAACACCAAACTGCCCCGTGCAATGTCTTTGAGGTCCTTATTGTCATGCCTGCGTGTGAGGATTGAATGATGGAACAGAAGCCGGGAGACACCTGAAAAGAACCTCACCATATGCTGGTACACCATGACAAACACGGTGCTCTCCAGGCACCAGAAAACATCTCCAGCTCGTCGTGTGGAGAAGCGAGTTATTCTCAGACAAACCTAGATAACAGCCATCTGGTCAAGCCACAAGGAAACATCAGCCACACTTCCGTGGTAGTATCCATGACTCCAATCCCAGAATGCATTGTGAAAGACACGGCTGTGACGCCCAGAGAGTAAGGCGAGGCAGCAGGAGAGACACATCTTTTCATTCACAATCTGGATTAAACCGAGATCTTTAGCGATTTGTAATGATCCAGCAAAGTCCTGTCAAAGAAACATTTGCCTTCTGGGAAATTATACCTCTATATCCCTTCAGATGAATTCTGCAGACAAATAACTGGAGGTCTACCAGCGTTAATTTGTAGGGCATTGTAAGAAAGAACTTCCATATTTTTTGTAGTATATTCTGCAATGCTCAAAATCATTCTGACAATGAATCTTAAACATTAGTTTGCCATTCACACATATACAGAGGGTTACTGCCATTTCTAGTGTGTAATTTTTTTGCTTACTATGCATTGAAATAACTACGAATGAGTGGTATTCAAAAGATGCAGCAAAATAGAAGCTGGGACCTAGTTTTAAACCTTCAGCACGAACGGTAGAATAGTAAGAGTAGTATTTAAGCTTAGTTTAATGCCTTATATTCCTGGACTCGACACGTTTTGCAGATGCACTCTGGCAAGAAGGCTGACAGCTTTTACTTTTCAGCAAGGCTCAGTGAATGTCCATCTGCCCGTTTTCCCCGGGGAACTTATTATTCTCCGCTATCCAGGAGTTTTCTCCTGCGAGCGGCTAATTACAGCCTGCTTCTGTACACCGGAGCTTCCAGTATCCTCCTCGTCGTGTATGCCGGCTCTCCAGTGCCACGACATCCCATCGCTAAACTGAACAAAATATGATGGACAAAAAGCCAAAGCCGTGCTTTTTTGCAGCACCGTGCCAAGAGCTGTAGGGCACACGGTGACGTAAAGCTGGCCTCTTCGTAAACAGTCCTGCCTTTTCTGTAATTAGCTGGGGCTTACTACAATGTACTTCCCATGATGAGATATTTTTTACAGTCATGACTTTATAGGCGATATTTAGTAGGTAAAATAGTCAGCTTTAAATGGCATACTTGGTGGTTGGTTTGTATGAGACATCATCATTCACAAACTACATATAATTTTCCATCAGTTCATCTCATCTAATCTAATCTAATATAATCTAATTTTAAAGCTTTTTGTAATGTTTACCATTTTTCTCCACCGACAGCCTTAATGCCAACAACTCTATTTACAATACGTTTAACAGAATTATTTTTATTCATGGCAAATAAATAAGTTAGGCAAGTGTTCAATGCCAAATGAAGAGCAGTGGTGGCAGCTGTCTGTCACCCAGCTGCTAAGCCATCACATTCACAGCACACAGGCCCAGGCGTCAACACTCTCGGCGATCCTTTGAACAATCTAGGCCGCTTGCCTCTCATTTGCATCCAGATTTTCGGTTAAAGCACAGAGCACAAGAATGCTGCCAGAAATAGACGATGTGTGCCTGACTTTCACGTCTGGGAATAGGCAGGGAGGGACGCTAAGCGGCCCCCACCCAGCGCGATCAAACAACAAATTCACCGCTGTCTCTTTCCTTAGCTGCGTCGGGTTCATTAGACTATAAGCAAACGAACCCTGCTGCAAAATCCAACATAGACCAGCAAAGCTGGTTACCAGCATGACTAGCATAATGCATGCTGGTTATTCCAGCATATGCTGTGTTTTGGTGTTGGTAGACTAGCACCATTAATGACATATTGTTGGTGGACCACGTTCACCGGCACCAAACCAGCACTAACCAGCACCAAACCAGCACAGGCCAGCAATGAAATCATGCTAGTCTATAATGTTTAGTTTTTCAACTGGAAAAACTGGTGTTTTACATCTTAAAATGCATAAAATCTCTTACCTTGCAAATGTTACACCGAATCAGCTGAAAAGAGAAAAAGAAACGAATGTTAGTATACTGGGAATTATTATTAAATAAATCAAGAAATCAATACAGGGAAACATATCTTACATAACATTGTAATATGCACCCCCTGTCAACATCAGAGGTACAAGTCTAGTCGGAGGGAAATAAACTGAGTTAAAAGTTATCGATTTTATTAGGTTTATTGAAATGTTTCGACATGAATTTCAGTAGGGAAATATAAGCACTAACATTGTACATGTCACAGCAATCTTCTCAGGGTGTAAACAACCCAACGAAATTTAGTCGGTGGTTGCAAAGGGGCAGGAAATTTTCTGGTAAATTACCGGAAACTTTCCATAAACTTCCCATGGGAAGTTAAGCTGTAGAATTTTGGAAATATAGAACTCTGTGGAACTCCGCACGAGCTGTCACATATGGCAAAGAAAGTTAATTGTATGAATAATACAAAATATAACTTAGAAGAAGTACGTTTTGATGTAGATGCTTATTTTAGGGTTTTTTTATGCACACATAATTACTCACAAGCACTTGGTTACACAATGATATCACTTTTAGTGCTGTCAAGATGTTTCTTTTTTTCCAACTACATTTAAGTTCCTTGTTATAGACTAACCTAAAACATTGCAAATCTCCAGTTTATTTCAATTAATTCCCATACATTCCAGTTAATTCCCATATACTCCTGTAAATTCCTATGAAAAGTATCCAACTTTGAATTCCAACCCCCTCAATTGCAGTTATGTTTATCTGATTATTTATTTGCTTTTTAACCTTCCTGAGACTTAGCCCTCGATTTCTCTCTGTGGATGTGGGCGCTCCATTTACCCAGGAACACAAAGGGAACACGACTCAACTTCGGGGAGCAGTGGTGCTGTGGGAGCACTAGGGACCTTACAGAGACATATTACTGAGCCAGTACATTGCTGAAGCGTGATTTATTACAGGTGACGTCTTCGTTTCTGCATCCATCTGCACTTCCCTGTAAACTCACGCACACGCACCAGATATTCTCCCCAGAAGTGCACTATTTATAAAATACAGGTATACGGAATAAGGGAGCCGCTTGACAGCTAATTAGAGCAAGCATCAGAGTACATGTTTCAGTTATCACCGTGCCAACTGTCCACTGCTAAGTACGGATAAAAGGGGGGGGGGGGGTGCATGCTAGCAATATGTTGCTTTATTTTATCGATTCCCCAAAGTCACAAAGACACATTTCTTAGAGCTGGAATTAAACTCAGGGGAGAAGACTTTCTCACGAACAGCTGGTGTCCTTAAAGCCTTTTGGAGTTAAGCGGGAGGAGTCCGCTGGACACAGAATATAATGTCTTCCTCACACTTAAGTAAAACATAAAAGAAAAATAAATTATTTTTAGAACTATATAAGTGAAAAAGTGATTAACAGTAAGAAAGCGCTGACTAGCAGCAATCAGCATTATTTCTAAATCGGCATGTTACCAAATGGGTATAAATTTTAATTTGAAAAGATGGAGGTTCAGGAAAGAAGAAACATATTTTACTTCCCGGCAGCGAGTTACGGCAAGGTGTACACATTTATGTTTTTTGATTGTTTGTTTGTCATTAAAACAGTTTATCTGTGGTTTTTAGGTTTTCAGCGGTTCCCGGCTGTAGGGGTTTCCATCCAGTCAGGTTTACGAGGAAAGAAAAGTGCACTGTAATATAGGGGGGGCTCTGTGGGGTCAAACGCCCAGGGCGGCATCTTCTGGGGGGCGCCGACCTAGCAAGCTGCTGGTGCCACCCCATACCCGGGTGAACAACTTTTATCGTTACCCATTGCACTATTTTCACTGCTGCTAGGCTGAATTGTATGCGTCCAAAACAAAATTAGGCTGGTTGTTGAGGTTAGCCGGCCGGGGGGGAGGGGGGCACCCAAACAGCAGAGGATGAAAGCGGACAGGGATGCTTGATAAAAATGACACAAGACACCACAAGTAGCGGTGGTAGTTCTTCCAATTGAACTGGGGGGGCAAACTGGGGCCAGCTGTTCTGTTAAGGGGGCCAGATGCATTTGGCGTTAATGTCCTCCAAGTATTACTTACACTCAGCATTAAGGAGCAAAAGAGAATTTTGAACTTATTTATGCAATACTTTGAAGTTACATTTTACAATTTTTACAAATATGTAACTCACTCTGATTTCCTGTTTAGAGTGCCTTGCTTCCACAAACCTGATTATTTGTTTCTGCCGTTAACTTCGCTTTTCACCAATTGCAAGGACGCGGCCAGCCTGTGCACCCACGTTAGGAGGCCGTCAAGAAAACGTGCTTACGTTTGTGCTTCCCCTGTTACCAGCGGACAGTTTTAGCCCACATATATAAATGTAAATGTAAAGGTCAATAATAATAATAATACTAATAACAAGAAGAATTAGTAGTATTGTTGTTATACATTTATTTCAGATCCAGGTAGCATATGCATTTAGGGGGCCACGGGGAGGGGCATGCATATTGCCCCGGGGCACTGCCCCACTGCCCCTAGAAGCGCCCCCGCCACGAAGGTTGCGCGCAGCTCGTCGCCGCATTCGAACCCAGAGCCCCAGCGCCGTTCGGCGGCCGCACACCCGTCAAGCGGAGGAATTAAGATCCCAGAAATGCGGAGCAGATACGTAAACAAGCGCGGCTCTCCGCTCCGGCGCACCTGCTCTCGTTATCCTCCCGGCGCCGGGACTCCCGGCAGCGTCCCCCGACAGCCCGGACGGCATAATCCACTTAGCTCTGGCCCGTGCCGCACGCCACCGCCATCTGATTCGATTTACCGAGCCGGATCCGCCTTTCAGCGCTCTGTGTGCTGCGACCGGCTGCTGTCTTCCACTCCGAAATTATTACTTTAAAATAATACAGATGTTCCACATTTCAAGATAGTACCCTAATCTATCTGAGCTTGATACTTATACAAAATATATAGATAATGGCTAAGAAGCACTTCAGCTTGACTGTTAAATATTATGAATATTCTGATATCAGGGCTGCCAGCTCTCACGCCTCGGGAGTGACACTCACGCTTTCAGACTCTCACGCTCACGCAAGAAATCTTACGGCAAATCTATATTATTCTATTATAAACCTCAGATTAACTACATCAAAAGCGTTGGGGTAGTTTGCAAACCCTACAGACTATTTGCCAGCTAATAAAACTGTTACATACATGTAAATGTGTGTGCAGACTTCTCTCGAATTAAAAATCTCACTCCAGCCTGCTGACCAAAGTTGGCAACCTTTTTAATAATAATAATGATAGGTCTGTCCAAAATCCACTTTTTATGCTGTGGACTGAGAGAAGCAGAAGCAGGTTTGGTGGTAATTACTGAAGTTTAGAAATACTGCTGTATCAGATTTTATATTCAGACATGAATGACATCACAGACAGAAAACTTCACGCAAACTTATATATAACGTTGTTGTTGTCCGAAGCTTCAGAGAAGAGCACAGACCTCTAGGTTACATGCATACAAACACATGGATTGTTCTTAGAGATTCAAACAACTGTTACACTTATTTGTGATTTGTTATTTTTGCATTTGTGGCCTTCCTGTTAGCTTTAGCCAGTTTGGCATTTCTCCTCTGACCTCTACAAGGTGTTTCTGCCACAGAAATACCATTGACTGGATGTTATTGTACACCATACAAATACTACATACTGCAGGGCATGAAAATCGCACCGAGGTGGCTGCTTCTGAGCTGCTGAAACCAACAATCACACCATACATTCAAAATGGTACAAATCACACATCTTAGCCATACTACTGCTTAACCAAACTGTAACTGAACCTCTTGACCTTGTCTGAGTCATTCTGTATGTATTGAATTGCAGCCATGTGATTGGCTGTTTGGGGGAGCATACCGTTCATGTTGTCAAGCAGGATTACATCATAAACTGTCCAATGACCGTGTGTGTGTGTGTGTGTGTGTGTGTATATATCCTCCTATATATATATGATGTATTCAGGGCACATAATACAGATAACATGACCACTTCTTCATCGTTCACTTGAGAATAATTCCTGTGAATTATTTCTGGTAGAGGTTTTTTTTTTTATCTCTTTCCATCCACTCCAACTACAGCCAGCTGTCCTATCAATCACGCTAATCAACACCTATGTGCAATTAGAAGACTTCTTAGTAGTCGTAGATGTTACACGAGGGACAGTCTAATTTGCAGGATTCTCCTTGACGAGTCTTTCATTTGGATGTGTTAATATCTATGAGACTTACTATATATAAATAGCACATGTATTTGTGTGCGTGCGTGCGCGTGTGTGTGTGTGTATGATAACAGTAGTATAAGTAAGTATAAGTAACATAACATCATGAGCTAATCACATGGTGATCAATGAAAATTCACTTTATTGACTGTACTAGGAATTTGTCTTGCCAGTGTTGGCGCCTGCATTCAAAGAAATACAGAACACTAAAAAAAACATTAAAAAAAAATAGACCAGGGGTTCTTGGTAGACCAAGCACCACTTCGGATTAAACCAGAGGAGTCAAGTCCCACAAAGATAAAAAAAAGTCACCTGAATCATAGTAACAAATTACCACGGTCTCGCATACCACCTGGGGACAGTCCAAGTACCACCAGTGGTATATGCACTACAGTTTGAGAACCACTGAAATGGAAGATTTTAAAATACAAGCTCCTCATTAGCACAACGATGAACAACCAGGGTGGAAAGACATCAACAAGCAATTTAGCACAAAAGTTGTTCTCAGCTTATAATCCTTGGCAGAGATACTTGGAGTAAAGTTGGGCTGCAGAAACACGTCAAGGCCCTCGGAGCGCATGCAGGCTGTTCGGTTCAAAGCCTCCCGTCTGCTCGCTGCTTCCATCCTGCCTTGTGGCAGCTGCTGGTTTTGTCGTGGTAGGAGTGCACAGGTGAGACAGCATCGCTCGATATGCAGCGGGTCCCCCATCAGAGGTGAATGCTGTCATGGCTGCCGGATTTGTGGGTGTTAAGTCATGTTATGAAGGTTATATGTTTGCTTAAGGTGGCCGGCTGCACAATAATGTAGCTTCAGTGCACTTCCATATCGTTCTACATGGCCAGCAGGATATCATTTTAGCCGCGCAGTCTCACACCTTACGGGTCGGAGGTCCGGTACCTACTCCAGGTTCTATGTGTGAACTTCGCATGATATATGGGTCTCCTCCGGCTGTCAAAAGACATGTTATTATCCATACAATTTCTGTAACCTCTTGTCCTATACAGGGTGGCCTGGAGCCTATGGGCACAAGGCAGGGAACAAGCCAGGCCAGGGTGCTAACCCATCGCAGGACACACATATCATTCACATCTACACAGAGTTTACTTTAGCATGTTTTTGGACTATGTGGGGAAACCCCACAACGACTGATGAGAACATACAAACTCCATGCACATGAAGCCATGAGAGAGTCTCAAACCCAGGTCCAAGAGGTGTAAGGCAATAGCGCTAGCCACCGCACCACCATGCCACCCACATATGATTATATTTTGCAAAATTTCCCATATTGTGTGAGTGTTTGTCCTGGGACAGGCTAGCATCCCATCTGGGCCGTCCCTTGCATCATGCCTAGGATTGACTGCAGGCTTATCATTATTCTGTATGGGATAAGCAGATATGGAGGCTGGCTAGCCTGATATATCCTGTAACTCTACAAAGAATAGAAAATACACCCATCTATTTTCCAACCGCTTATCCTGGTCAGAGTCACTGTGGGCCTGGAGCCCATCCCAGGCAACATGGGGCACCAGGCTGGAGTACTCCCTGGATAGGATGCAGACCCCTGTCACCCAGTCCAGAACAAGCAGTTGGAAACTCTCCATACCAGGCTACCAACAGTGTAAGAACATACTGTTATAGCACAGAGGAAATATCCAACTACATGGACCTAAACCACGTTAAATGGTTAAGTTCACAGACCAGGGTGCAGGAGGGTCAATAACCTGCAGAGGGAGCCGGCGTGGCTGACTGCCCCATCTCAACCATGGACTAGATAAGGAAGCTCCTACCTTCTTGACATTCGTATGATAGTTCAGCCCAGAGGCCTTCCAACACCTGCTGCTGCCCACCCCAGGGGGTATCAGAGAGTTTGACAAGAATTACTTGACTGTTAATGTATGTCTTTGATCATTTTTTCATGCACAGCAAGGTGAAAAGCATACTTAAAAATCTGCCAAAGGACGCTTCATACAATCAGGCCTCAGCCAGTATATGCTTTTGTTGGGTCTGTTTGCAATACGCAATTCATTCCTTTGACTGTACAACCACATGTCATACGTACGCTGACCTTCGTGTTAACAAGTGTTCATTTTCAATACTACTTATATCTGCATTAAGCTGCCTTAGGTCTCATTAATTTGCTTTACGTTACAATGTATATACTGTTTAATAAAGCCTGTATATTAGCATATATATCACCTTGTTGTTATTGACTTTAAGGGCAGGTGTAGCTGCTTACATGTCTGTTTTTGCTTCATTATTTGAAAATGAAATATTTCGGCACCATGGACAACTCCTCCACCCGTGTGACTTTAAAGGGGCCCTCGGACAATTTTCAAACGCCCTTCTTCACGAGCGTCAAGAAATCGGAAATCGGTATATAGCACTCATTTCGCACAGCAGTAAGCGTTTTCATGCGCCTTTTGCCATCAAGTGCATCACAGCTGTCGTTTTCATACCGTTACCAGAGAGCAAAAATATAGACTCCAGCATATATTGACTGTAGTCTCCGCAGACTTCCAATACAAATCGGAGCAGAACTGTTTCCTGGTGAATTCAAACGGTGAACCATTTCAGCAAACAAAGAGCCAGCTCTCTGCCCAAAGCCCAAATCTTTGGATTTTTAATGCACTCTCCAGAAGGTGAGCATGTGTATATATAAAAAGAGGTTATCATGATGTCATAATATGCATTATGTAGGTGGAAGTACCCTTATAAACACAGAGACGGGAAAGAATGGCTGTGTTCATTCATCTCAAGGTGGCAGGTTGTAAATAGATTGTCTGCGATTGGTGCTTTATTAAAATGTTTAATTTGTGGGCCAGCGCCAGCAAGCTGCGGTGCAGTTGGCAAGGCTTGGCAGCGGTTTTAAGGTGTCGCCTGTCACGCAGTCCTGCTGCGTGCAGGAACCCCGCCAAGAAAAGGCGAATATAGTGGGGTGAGAGTGTAGTCGTCAAGGAGACAGAAGAGTGGCCCGCTCGCTATTTACACACGGCTAACGGAGTTAGCCATGCCAGGGAAAAGACTCTGTGTGCATCTAATGTAATAGTATTGGTCCAATATTCATTAATATTCACACCTGTTTTTGTTCTTGGAAAAGTCCTTTAAAAAGGGTGCTTTTGAACTTTCGGAAAATCAGGGACTAACCTCTCAAGAACATGGCTGCTTGGTTTAGGATGGGATGTTCACAAATGGCTTCTTTATGCTTTACTTACTCCCCATGTGAGACTCCGCCCAACTGCACCTTCACTCTCAAGGATACTCTGATAGTTTCTAAACTGGATGAGAAACTGATTTTATCGCAAAGCCAAGCAGCCACAAAAAATAATAATATCAATGCGGCTTGTTGTTGTGAATTTGATCGTTCAGTCCGCATAGCTATTTGAATGTCTGGTGTCCTCATAAACCCCTATGACACTTACAAACTATAAATGACTGACTGTAGTCTACTTATGCTGTCTGCTGCCCTGCAGGAACCACAGCCAGCTGGGAGCTGCTCTCCAAAACTGAAGCAGTGTAGCACTCGGAGGTAAACAGCTGAATAATATATATCATCTTATATTTCATCCAGAGGTAGGGAGATGAAACCCGCCAACCGCCAGGAGGGAACACAAACATCACGCCTCATATTCTCTGGACTTGTATTGTCTATGAAGTCTGTAAAATTACTTGACTAACTCGGACTTGCCGCAGGTCCTTAATAAATTAGATGAAGTTCACGACAATCCCAAACAAACAAACAACAGAAAGACAAACAAGACACAAACAAACGTATGTGCTGGATGCGTGAGGTTTGATACCTGTCAAAGTTTGCATGATCACTATTTTGCAGTGAACGCCCAGCTGGATCGAGGGTAACAAGTACAGCCTGCACTTTTTTCCCCGTCTGTAGGTGAGCGCTTGACGTCCTGATGCACCTGACAGCGCAGTTCCGATTCCCTGCTCACTTCCTGTAAGTCTCAATCGCCATATGTTTACCGTCATTCCCTGACACCTCAACAATTTTGTTCCTTTCAACCACTCTTTCATTCTTTGCGTTAAGTTTTTATGCAATGAAATCAGCTCTAAATCGAGACAGCACATTTACAGGGAAAAAAATGTTTTTTCTCAGTAACTCGATTCAAACACTTCTGTGCCCTTTACATACACACTTATACACTATTTCCTAATCTTTTTTTCTCTATTGTCTTCTGCCATTTTTTTTCCACCTTCATTTTCTCCTGGTTCCATGTACCATTTTATATAAATCAAGTAATAATATATTGCTGCACACTCTTGTCAAGTGCCATTGGGAAATTGTGTACTCAAAGGCATTATAAAATAAATTTATCTAACTGAATCTTGGGCACACAGTAAGCAGGTGCTTACAAACTTCAAATTTATCATGCCATCCTTTTTACACTGAAAGTCAACTTTGTGTGGAGCACAACGCACCTGTACTACACAGGACACCATCACTGGCTACCAGTCACTCAGATGGGACACCATCACTGGCTACCAGTCACTCAGAGGGGACACCATCACTGGCTACCAGTCACTCAGATGGGACACCATCACTGGCTACCAGTCACTCAGAGGGGACATTGTTACTGGCTACCAGTCACTCAGAGGGGACACCATCACTGGTTACCAGTCACTCAGATGGGACACCTTCACTAGTTACCAGTCACTCAGATGGGACACCTTCACTGGCTACCAGTCACTCAGAGGGGACACCTTCACTGGCTACCAGATTCAAGACCCAGAAGCCTTGTATCTATTTTTGACTATGTGTTTTTGAGTTGAGTTTTTTTGTTTCAAAATTTCTGAGAACAATGGATTGCTTGGCTGTGAAATGTAAAGGGAAAGGATACAATTCTAAATTAATTATACATTCCATTCTTAGAAGTTTTGCACTTATGTAACTGGTTGAACAAAGCCTTCTAAATATTTAAATGCAGCTTTGAAATTTGCAAGCCGTCACAGGCATCCATGACCCAAACGGTCACTCAGAAATAGCATCCTGGATGTGTCCCACCAAGAGAACAAAAGCAGTTAGTAGGATTTGGAGGGAGTTTATCATTACAGCTACAGCTGGCAACCCAAATGGTGGCTTTATGGGGGAAAAAGGCGAGTCTTATATGGGAATTTCAAATACCAGAATTCTTCCGGACAGGCAAGCCTTCCTTCCTGCCTTTGTTTCAATGCCAGGTTCCTTCGTTTCGAGTTTAAAGTACTCAGTTTAAAGTACCCAGTATTTCCTTATAGCCCTGGGATAGCGACAGATTTTGTTGATTACACCAGGTGACAAAGAATTACGTTTCCAGGCCACAGATTGAAGTTTTGGTGAAGGAAGTAAAATTTAAGCAATACGCACAACACAAGCATGAACAGGAGCAGACACACACACACACATACATGCACATGCACAGATATGCACACACACACACACACACACACACACACACACACACACATACACATACATGCACACGCACGGATACGTACGCACACACACACATACATGCACACGCACGGATACGCACACGCACACACAAGGATACCAACACACCCACCTACATGCACACAGGCACACGCCCGGCTACGCACGCACACACACACACA
>JAAGVU020000049.1:3275816-3285858 GCA_011763525.2 Mormyrus iriodes
GAACCCGGGCAGAGACGTGAACCCTGATCCCAGAGGTGTGAGGCAACAGTGCTAACCACTGCACCACCGTGCCGCCCATCAGTTTTGAAATATGTGATGCATTTATGTTCTTAAAGCTAAATCAAGGTCCCAGAAACCTTTTCCTCCATGAGAAAGACAAGTTTTTGAAATGGTGGCCAGACGTATGATCAGGTACACACCATCCATCTATCCATCCATCCATCCATCAATAGATAGATAGATAGATAAAAACTGGATATCGATACTGAATATTCAGAAGCCTTTACATAACGCTCTCTTTAGTAAATCTACAAAAGAATTACCAGTAACTGAGCTAGTTTCTTGCAAAATGCAAATATTCAGATTATCCCCCAGAACGACTTTTAGCTTTGATAGCTTTTCCAATTCCTGCAAATTGTTTGTATAACTGCAAGGGAAAAAAAACAATTATCTCATTTACTCAGCCAGTCTTAATAACATTAATGTGCTAATCCTAAAGAGTGGGAATAAAAACGAGTGAAACCCATCAACTTATTGTGTCGATTAATTGTCAGACAACCGTACAGCAGTTACAGAAAAGATTACTCGTTTTGTGATAGCTAATTGTCACAATTTACTGCCTCCATTACATTAAGATGTATGTGCATCAATCAACTAACATCTGGGCAGCAGCTATTAATTCTACTGTTAAATTGTGTAGCTGCATAATTAATTAAACACCTACTGGCACATTTATGAGACCGAATTAAGAGTCTTATAACATTAAGGCCATTAACTGCACGTAATGGAAATCAGATTAGTTAAGAAAATGACAGCAACCCTATATTTTAATGATAGATCGAGGTTGAAGTTTAAGCTCAGATTAGTGGACAGATGGAGGCGCAGTGATGGTGGGGTAGACTTGCCCAGTACCAGGTGCCCACCCACAACCCCAGGCCTGTATTTCTATATATGTCTGTAGCCATGTTGGAATGGCTTTGCTATGGAATCTGTCCTGATGGAATCCGTCCCCAAATAAAGTCACTAACGCATCCCTTCTCCCCCTTGGTAATTACAAGTAAATAGAGCTAGCTAGAACGCACGTAGAAATGCATGTATCACACCACTAAGAGGACAGAGGAGCAGTGACTTTCTCCAGTCTCCCTTTATTCTGACATTTGCTTAAACGAGACAGAGTTTCCCCGAAGGAGTTGATCCTCATCTTCCTTTCACTTGTACACTTTATATCATTCTTATCGCAAATATTCCATGTTTGGCCTGGTTGGCTGACTCTTGCTGTTCCTGTACTTCAAGTGTTTTTGTTAACGTTTGATTCAGTTCATTTTAAAAACAAGTCAAATTAATTACAGCGATAAAGAAAACTTCCTAAAAAAACACTATGTTGAAAGAATTGCAAGATCCACTTCAGTCTTAGCCTAATAAACCTTTACGATTTTAAAATTCCAATTTATCGTCACGTTATGTTAGTTTCTTATAAACGGCTCTCACTGCTTCGAGGCTCTAAGGTCAACCGTACTTTGGTCTCTTCACCTCCCATGTGTTTCAGGATTCAGAAGCCAGCGACGTCGCTGATTACATTCTTCACTCTTCTGGAAGACCGAAGCTCATTCCTAAGGTGGGGATTATAGTGTTCTGTCTAAAAGCAGGACCAGTCATTCCTTCACAGACTGATGATTAGTTTTTGAGGTTACTGAGTGGAGCAGTTAGGATAAGTCAATAGTTTTAATTTGGTTTCTCTGTAAAGGACCATCATTGTGTATTATAATGGAACACATTCTCAAGAGGTACATTTAGACCGGGCAAATTATCGTGTTTCCTTTTTGAATCCTCTTGTTTATGCTTCTCTTTCTAGTGGGAGTGAAAATGTGCGGTTTGTTTGCGAATCACATTACACAGCTTAGTCTAAAACATGAAATACTCGACTGGTCTGCCAGCCACTGATCTGAGAACAGAAAACTCTGCCCTGTTCTCCACTAGGTGGGGTCTTCAAACTAACCCAGAGTCAACCAAGGCTTCCAGAATCATCATAAAGTAGTGCATGTAGAAACAAGATGGATAGTACCTCCCCGGGTTCTGTGTGTGAGGTTCTTTAACTTTCCTCTGGGTACTCCAGCTTCCCCTCACAGTCCAAAGGCATACAAATTAAGTGAACTGCTGTCTCTGATTGGCCAGTACGGTGACCACCAAATCCATGTTAGGTGGGACACTATGAGCTACTTCAGGTTTTACAAAATACTTTAGTTTTTGATTAAATACTTCAATTCTTCTTGTGCTTTTACTGGTTTGTTTCCTTGACTGAAAGACTCATCCAGCTGTTTCACATTAACATTAGTGACACATGCATGATTAGAGGAGACTGACCAATCAGCACACATCAAGAACTCAGTGCTTAAGTGAAATCCAGGTCCTTTTAATTGAAATGGTTGAAATGGTCCTCTACAAACCCTGTCCTAGCTCATAACGTCCCTCCTGATATAGATTAGGTGGCCACCCTATTGGCTAGAAGTATGTAATCGTGGATCTGTGTGAGCATGTGCCCTGTGATGGACTGGAATCCCATTCAGGATGACATGTCCTTCCTGTGATAGGCGTCTGACCCTGCGAGAATTGATACGTGGCTATATATAGTCATATAACGATACAGTAGTGCATCCCGGGCCGCAAGTCAAACACTGACAGTGTAAATCATAAAAAGGAATGCTGTTATCAGTGCCAAGGAAAGTACCCCTAAATGATGCCAGTTTATGTATTAGCCAATAACCACAGCGCGGAGCACTGACTCTGCACTAGGCAGAATAAGGATCGACCGTGTCGTGGATATTGCTTTCAGAATTTCTGTGCATTTTAGGTTTGCCTCTCTGTCTGCTATTTTCCATCGTAGTTGTTGTTCTGGTTTAATATCACTTTATGAAAACTGTTGTAAAATTCCCTTGGGAGATTGTATCTTGCTTATCTGACATCCAGCTTCATGAAGGTGTGTTTTCCAGGCTAACAGCTAAACATTAGCCTCACTTACCTAAAGTATACATGAAATGGCTGATCTCCAGCAATTCTTGCCCCGCAGTGACACATATGGATGGTGTCCGGCTCAGTGGGTTGTGGATCGGTCCCCGTTGCGGACAGCGTAATCATATCACTGCCGGGCCCTTGATTAAGACATCAAACCCAACTACTCTAGGGGTGCCGGCCCACCCTACTCCCTGGCCTGAAACTTTCCTCACTTGTATACGTATGCTAAACAAATATTTATTTCTGTCTGTATTCTTTAGTGTAGTGTTTCCCAATCCAGTCCTCGGGGACCCACAGCCGGTCCATGTTTTTGCTCCCACCGAGCTCCCGGCCAGGCCACATTTTGGGAGCTTGGATTGGGAAACACTGCTTTTGAGTATCAAGCTTTTATACAAATGGTTTGGTCAACCGTGTAATGCAGCCATCATCATCTCACATAGTCCGAAGTCTGGCCTACAGATGACTGGAACGAATGGCTGAGATGAGCGAGATTGTCATCTCAGAATCTGGAGGGTACTGAAATCCTGCAAAGGCATGACGGCAAGTTCACATGGCGCGTGGGCACCTACCATCCAGAGGGAATCGCTGAACCCCCCTCCCACCACACACACACAAAAGCCTAAGCGCCCCCCCGCTGTCAGACCCTCATCTCGACCTTCCCCGGTAGCAAATGCGTCCTCACGGAATCCGCCAAAAATACGATTCGGAGTGTTTTCTCGGCCTGACCTATTTTGCGCTTATCCTCCGGACAACGGGAGCATGAATCACATTCGCGGGGACCTGCGCCTTTTGTTAATGAGGAATGCACGGGTGCCCACCTTGCACACCCCCGGAAAGGCCTCGTACCAGAGGCCGGTGGGCCACCCAGCTGTACACGTCAGCGTGTGGCAGGAACAGACTCCTGGTAGATTCCTGGAAGCACCGAATGCCTGACGAGATTGAATTAGCTTCGACGCCCCTCATATAATCATAGTAACTATCATCGGAGATATGTTTTTCATACAGACCTGTCTGTCTGTACCGAGTAAAATTTCATATATTCTTTTTATTAAAAATACATATTAAATATTCATCTACATGACTTAATTGAATTTGGTTGATTTAACTGCATAATTAGACCTCCGGTGGATTTAAAAAAATACGAATAAAATTTAATATCGTAAAGTTCTTGCTTGGGGTGGCACGGTGGTGCAGTGGTTAGCACTGTTGCCTCACACCTCTGAGATCAGCGTTCAAGTCTCTGGCTGCATTCCATGTGTGTGGAGTTTGCATGTTCTCCCCGTGTCGTCATGGGGTTTCCTCCGGGTACTCCGGTTTCCCCCCACTGTCCAAAAAAAAAACATGCTGAGGCTGATTGGAGTTGCTAAATTGCCCGTGTGAATGGTGTGTGTGAGTGTGCCCAGTGATGGGTTTGTGCCCCATCCTGGGTTGTTCCCTGCCTTGCACCCATAGGCTCCAGACCCCCCGTGACCCCACATGGGATAAGCGGTTACAGAAAATGGATGGATGGAAGTTCTTGCTTCTAGGTCTCTGAGGAGGATAATGAAGTGGATGACTATTATGTAGCACGTTATATTCTTCAATTAGCCATTAGCATTGGGGCTGATCCTGGGACTCCAGGAGTTTCTACTATTATCAAACGCAAATGTTGATTTGATCATGGCGGCCAATCGCACGGTGGTAGGGAAAAGAAAGAAAGGGGGGGAGCCAAAGGACTCGCAGGCGACATTTCAGTTCCATTGTATCGTAAAATAGGAACCGTCACATCCAAGCTCAGATTAAGCCGCGGTATGCTGGCCGCGCAGATCCTTTTCAGATACGGACAATGAGATTTGCTATATTAGTGCCACGATACCGCCAGGTGGTCAGAGGGCTCGTCCAATTAGCACGGCGCTCTCGGAAACAGAGCTGCCCGTTAGGTGCCTGTAACACCCCTTCCGAGAAGCGTGTTTGTGCACCTAGCCTGATCCCAAGTCAAATTCCAAAACACCATCAACAATAACAGGATTGACAGTCTTCTTTCTTGTTAGCATTTGTTGCTCTGTTGTTAGCATTTAAATCAGCCACACTTGTATCTAGACCTCTTGAGGACCAGATTAGACAGCTGGTGTCCAGACTGAGGCGAACACACACCAAGACTGGGCCTGTGATAAACAGCCAGAAGAGGATTCGACGACCCCTAGTTTAGCCTTTACAGCTCACGGCTCTCCAATATTTCCCGCAAAAATCCAGCCGGACTCCTCTAAATAAGCATAATCCATAAATGAGTAACACTGTAATCATCATGAAATTGGACAAACTCTCAAAAGTACAGTATACCTCAAAAAAAGGTTTCCACGAAATGAATTAAAAATAAATCATTTAAATGAGCGGTAATCATTCAGATGCAAGGTTCCAAAGCCATGTAAATACGTAAGCAATCGCATAACACACAGGGCTATTCTGCATGTGCAGGTGGCAGCAGCCAGCACCTGGGACAAGCCTGTTGTGACAGAAACGATGGAGGAAAATCGAATCAAACATGAAGAAATAAAGTAAAGCACACCTGACCTTCCACCAATTCATATTATCTATCCATTCATCCATCACCCACTTATCCAGTAGAGCGCAATTTCCCTACTTACTCAGATTAGCTTAAGCACTTTATTAACAGATATGCTGGCAGGACGCAGCCTCGCATGGTGAGAAGGTCAGGTCAAAGTCATTAATTATTTCCCTGGGTCTGTGATCCTTTAACAATATGGTTATGTAGGGTGTTAGGCTCAGGGTGTTAGGGTGCTGTGTCCGTAATCGGAAGGCCGGAGGTTCAAATTCCAGGGTTGGTTGAGCGATGTTGCCGTTGGGTCCTTCATCAAGGCCCTTAACCCCCCCACCCCCCCCGCCACTTGCTCCAGTAACTGGCTGACCCTGCTTCCTCAAAAATGTACGTTGCTTTGTATATTAGTGTCTGCTAAATGAATATAATGCACAGATAATCACTGAGAAACTCGCTTTTTTTGTTAAATATGGAAAGAGAAGCTGTAGGGTATTCTGACATCACTTCAGGAAGGAGAACAGCACTTTCACAGACAAACAAAAAAAAAACAGCACTGACATGCTTCCCCTCAGCTCTGGCGTTTGCTGAAAGCAACCTCGACTATGCCAGGTTCTAATAGAGCATCACCCTCTCAGCCATCTATCCAACCATCCCTAGTGAGGTCTGCGGTAGATTAACATATAACTGCTTTACAGATCCATGAAACAGAAGACCACCCATGTAATGAAAAGATAATAAACAGTAATTGACATTAAACAATCATAATCACGTTATGATATTAAATTGTTCACAAGGAACGAACGCATTATGGTTTCCTTTAAAACGATTATTCGGGCGCTTTACCTGGAAATGTAATGACAGTAATTGTCACAGGTGGGGAGACGTCCCTATGCTGTTAACCTCGCGTGCTTCCACAATAACAACATCATTAGCTGGAGGAAAACAGACAGCTTTTCCATTATCCACAGTGATGTAAATCACGCCACCTTTCCGATAAGCGAGACGGTCGTGTACCCATGCAGTACGACATAGTGCTATATTGCTTCGTCAAATTGTTTATGATACCGAGTCAGAGGGAAACATTCTTTCATCTGTTAATAGGCCATTTGCTAAGTGTTGCCATATGTATTTACTTTGAAGATATCTAACTCTTTATAGTGCTTTATATATGGGCGCGTACTGAAGCTATACCCTGGAAGCCTGGCATTACTGTTTGAAGGCCGATTGTTTTAATCATGGCAAAGAAGCAATCTTTGATGTGCAATGAGCTACACTCCGCTCGGCCCCGCTGATCCGACACGTTCCCCACAATTCCCCAGACACGACCTAAGAGATTCCAAATTGCACCTGCGGGGCCGCGGAAAGCTGACTTCTCCACAAAAGGAGCTTTGCCTCGCTTCAGCCCGAAGTCGGTGGATTTGTTTCAGAACCCAGTATCCCTGCCGATCCGACAGTTCGAGAGAATTAAGCCGGTTGTGACAGAAGGAACGAGCGGCGTGGAAAAAAAGCACACGGGGACGGAAAAAATGGGACGTAAAAAAAAAAATAATCAATGGGGCCGGCGTCCTTTCAACATCAGACAGCTGCATCAGCTCCTGCTTCGTGAAAATGAACATGACTCTCACCATTGTTTGAAAGAATTGAAAAATAACAAACAATTTTATGGGGTTTTTGGTTAGTAAATTAACATTTTATTCCTTTATCCATGTTTTCCATCATTAATTATCTATGTACTTGAATGATAAATACCAAACTCTATTCAGCAATTGTTTTGTGACCCAAACCAATCCATCCATCCATCCATTTTCTGTAACCCCTAATCCTTTTCAGGGTCCCAGGGGGTGCGGAACCTATCCTGGAGGCTACGGGTGCAAGGCAGGGAACACCCAACTCAATATAATCCCAAAAAATTATACTTGCAGAATTGAGTGGTGCTTTTTTTGCAACCTATGGAGAATCACAATACAGTTAATAGTCATTTTTTGCAGTTGATATGTCACTAACATAAGGTTTTGTGCAGTGTGGCCCTATGAGGTTATGGAAAAGGCCTTCCCAATCCCCCACTATTCATACTGAGCAGTTCACAGGCAGACATTAAAAGCTAATTCCTGCCAGATAACAGATTTTATTTGCATGTGTGAATACATTTCATATTCTTTTCTCTGTTCATTCTCTCTAATCAAAGACAGTCAGCTAAAGGAACTGGAATGACTCATTTCATTACTTTTACATGTAGATTCATATACTTCTAATACTGTCATTCTTTGGGTTCTGGAAAAGGTCCTAAAAGGTTTTAAACCTTAGATGGGAATATCTGAGAAACTCAAGATAAGGCCCAGTTAATTTAGTAAAGCTTTACATTAAGTGTACCTTGTAATGCCTTTATAATGCATTCATATAACATTAATAAGCGGCATGTAAGTATATTGTAGACATTGCATTCATAACACATGAACATGACATGACAGCTTTAATATACATTAATAACAAATATTCAATGATTATTTATTATGCTTGTTATTAAATGTAAATTTCAATTGCCATGCCTTGTTCACTGAAAGTGTTATGAATGGAATGCTTTAAAGACATGCTACGGTAGCCCTACACACTGATTATGAATGTTCAATGAATGTAGTATGAAGCTGCAGGTAATGTAGAGTTTCATTGTTTATTTTTACACTACTGCATGAAGAAACAAACCAAATATATGGCTAATCAAGCAGGTAATCCACGCTTTGGCTGCCTGAAAAAAACAGCTCGAAAACACATTCGGATAAACACACTGGATAAGTGCACATAGGGAAAAGGCTCGTTTTTAAGAAAAAAACTGAAAATTCTCTAATTTAACTAATGTACCGCGTCACTCCTGAGAGCACTGACGACATGCAAGTTGCTTTGGAGGAGAGTGAATATAAATGTAAAATAAGCACACGAATAAAAGAACAGATTGAAGGTTCAATTGAATTTACAGTTAAAAAGCTACTTGCCCTCACTCTGTCTCCAAATTTAACGTTAAAGATAATGACCAGATTAAATAATGCATGACAGACCCGCAGTAATGTACCCAGGATGCCTTGTAATTCATTAATAATGAGCGCCTTTGCAAACTTAATGGCACCACAAATGCAGCTCCCCCGCGACACATTTTTTCGCTGGGAATGGTGTCAAACCCGCACGGCAGGACCTGGCCTCCGGGGGCAGCAGAGGGAACGCGGCACGGGGCCATGTGGCAGCAGCCCGCCGACACCACCGGGGGCGTCACCTTTCCTTCTTGGATGGCGGCCCAAGGTTGTCAGAGCACGCGCAGCACACATCAGGACATGCCCTGGGACGGCCCCGGGCCCCAGCAGCTGGGCACGGGTGGCAGGGGAGGGTTCTGGCCATGCCCCACGGCAGCCCGACACGGCGTCTCAGAGCAAGGGCTGGCCAATGGCAGCGGACGTGCCTTCACCACGGATGCCGGAGGCTTCTCCCGGCGATTAGGCTCAGAGCCACGAGGACACACTGGGGCAAGGCTGGGAGTGAGTGTATCCCACACACACTTACATCTCTACTGTGGCATCCGAACCTCATTGAGCGCGATGCTGAAATACTGCTTCACTCTCACATCAGCAAAGGTCATCATGAAATGCAATGGCCTTTTCAACCGAAGGCAAACATGACATTATTGTTTTATATCACTACGGATAATTATACATATCAAAAATATATACGTATATAAATATATACAGTCTTTGTGTGCATATGCCCACGCACACATTACTATACATGTTATACATGCATATATGTATATATTCCATTATACTGTACATGTAACAGCATTATTTGCAGAACGATAATGATCTTGTTAGGTAGCACACGGACACAGCTCTCATGAATCATCTGTATAATTTGGGACAGCTTGGGTCAGGCTTAAACATTATCACAGCATTCGGGCTAGGATCAGGGCTGGGCTTTATTGTACGGCTTTTGAGTTTTTCAACCTTTCTCCCCATTCGAGTCATGGGCGAAATGAGAGATGAGGCACGCGGCAAGAGACGGACGCTGAATTTCAGGGCTCTGTACCTTAATCGGTCTTCAACAGGGGCTACTTGAGACAGGCTAGGGGCGAGATGTGTCATGTGACCGGGGACAAGCAGTGAGTAGCAGCCAATCATTTTGCCAGCATAGCTCCCGGTGGTCTGGCTGGACTGAATGGCACAGACAAGGGGGTGTGCCAGAATGCATTCCCAGCAGGCGATTGCGACCTTAACATGTCAATCAAAGTGCAATCACATTCATTTTCTATTCATTAGCCAATCCCAAGGAGGCACTCCAACATATCTACCAAAGATACAATGTATTCATTAACCAATCAGTGACAGAGAGACATGTGGAGAACTAGAAAGGAAAAACAATATATCTTTATTTTTATTCATTAACCAATCAGGTGTAAGTTGTCTGAAGAAAGACACTGTTTTGTTTTTCAGGAACATTATCTCTTCACTAGAGGCAAGT
>JAAGVU020000049.1:3285958-3300151 GCA_011763525.2 Mormyrus iriodes
ACCAATCAGGTGTAAGTTGTCTGAAGAAAGACACTGTTTTGTTTTTCAGGAACATTATCTCTTCACTAGAGGCAAGTGCATAATCGCTCACAATGAACTGTAAGCGATGATGCAAGACAAAGAAATGTGGAGATCATTTGTGACTAATTTAATTCAGCAGCTTTCGTAGCTGAACAATGAATCATAAAGACAGGGAATACAATGCAAACCCCGAGGCAGTGCAACGTGGCAAGGCCCTAAACTATTAAATAAACGTCTTTATGAGTAACTTTAGCAAGCATTTCTGCCTCTCTCTGCCTGCTGAGATAATATATTTACACGTTTCTAATTGAGACTGTTAGCTCGGAGGATGCATGGAGATTTCAGCTTGTCCATGAAAAGGAGGCCAGATTGTGTGAGGACGGATATGTTGACGTGACTCATTCTGATAAGTAGGGCCAGCTGTACTGTTACCTCAGTTTTCTGCAGCCCAATTGTGTCACTTACTTCTTACTGCAGTAGATAAACTGGGTGGAATATACTTATTAATTACAGATATCAGTCATATAGATGCAGTAAAAATGCAGTTAATCACATCAGAAGTCGATTTTTAGTAACCCTACTTCGGTAGGCTTACTTGAAGCTCCTAACTTTCCCCAGATTGTTGGGTCTAAATCTAGGGCTTAGGTTTCTGAGGTGGAAACGCTTGGTGTTTGGGTATTCGGTGACTCTACCCGGTGCGACGGAAAAGAGGCAGCGGCCTCTTTTGCTGGCGCCTCGAGCCTCGCTGGTCCCTGTAACCGAGAGGCACGCAGCCTAACGTCCAATCTGTCGATAAGACCTGCACGTGTAGGCGAGCCTGACAGCATAAAAATAACATTGCTTATTTGGTGGGGGGGGATTTGGGAGTGCATATGAAGATACTGAGAGGGGAAAGAGAGAGAGAGAGAGAGGGGGGAAGAAAGGGGGAGAGCGAGAGGGATAGCTAGATAAATGAGGGCAGCGTTAGCAGAGTGGCTAGAGAAGAAATAGAGGCGATCTCCCCGGCGTGCTGCACCTGCCAAGTTCCGACGCTGAACAGCTGCCAGAGTTTCGACGGCAGGAGAGGATGCACAGCAGCCTTGCCGTTATCCCACTTTCATAATTCAGCATTAAACATCCACTCACCACACACCGCTGCTGCTCTCCGCGTTATTTCGGCACAAACGGCGCCATTTGTGCAGGGCAAACAAAGTGAATCCGCGCCGATCCATATTCGCTAAGTCGCGCATGTGTTCAGCAGAGAGAATGCCGTCTCATTAACAGCTTAATATTTGTACTGCAGGCTTTTTTTTGTACGTTTCAGCTTGGGTAATAATGCTATTGGGCCCAGTTAGATATTTTGTCAAGGGCAAAGACTCCACATGTCATCAAAGGACGCAAATGCACCATCAAGTACGTGAACGGAATGTGTTTATCGTTGACTTTTGACAATATGTATTAGCTATTGTTAGCGGTGAAGCAAAGTCAATACGGGGTGGCACGAAATATGCGCACGTTTTTCAGTAGTGACCCAAAATATCACCCCCGTCAGCCTGGGAAAGATGCGTAAGTGAGCCCTCCTGATATTATTCACAGATGGCCTTGGGTCCCAGCGTGCGGCGGAGATTTTAATCACCAAGTGTCAGAAAGCTCATCCAACAATCTGCCGCCTGTCTTTAATGGCGGATGGCTGTAGATCACATCTGCACTGCCTGTCCATGGCCGCACGCACTAGGCAGGCCCCCCGCAAGCTTTACACCGTTGGCTGCTTCAATTACATCACGTGAGGAAAGGTTGTCATCACGTACCCTCTATCATGTTTCATAACCCCCCCAGCAATGTTATGAAAGCGTTGAGCAAAACAGATTAGAGAAGCTCTCATGAAGCCTGTTTTAGAATCCAAAATTGTTTAATCAAGGCTACATTTTTTCCAAATATGTACACATTACCAACTAAAACTCATAACTTTCCAAAGCTAGTTTTTCAAAAGTTGCTCTGCCAACAGTTATGGTTGAACAAATGCTCTCCACTGTACTTTGACAACTACTAACGGTAACAGATTTAAATTGTGGATCCAAACGTAGTAGAATGTGAAAGGATAGCTCAGTCAGTGGTACCTGCAGAAAATTTCGGTGGCCCTCAGGGGCCAGTTATATTTATGGGGGGACCCGAAGAGATCAGTTATATTTATGGTGGAGGGGCACGCCACACCAAGCCTCTTCTACGGTTCCACTTACAAAATAAAAGAATCAATATTTCATTTTTATTATTTTGATGTAGGGTGCTCATGGAGAGGATGTCATGGTGGTGCAGTGGTTAGCACTGTTGCCTCACACCTTTGAGACCAATGTTCCATTCTTCACCCGGGCTCCCTGTGTGGAGTTAGCATGTTCTCACAGTGTCATCGTGGGATTTTCTCTGGGTACCCCAGGTTTCCTTCACCTCCACAGTCCAAAAAATGCTGAGGTTAATTGGAGTTATCAGATTGTCCATAGGTGTGAAAGTGTGCGTGACTGCGCCCTGCAATGGGTTGGCGCCCCATCCTGAGTTGTTCTCTGTCTTGCGCCCATAGCCTCTGGGATAGGCTGCAGACCCCCCGCGACCGTGAATTGGACAAGAGTGTACAGAAAACGGGTGGATGGATGGTTACAAGAGGTGGCTACATGTTTACTAGGAGGGCCAAGGCCACCGTTGGCCATCCCTTAGATCTTCCCCTGATCTCAGTAGGCATTGTGCATTCTCATAAATAGTCCCAAGTGTAAAGTTATATTTCACTGAACATCAATTACAGTCTTAATTACATACAATTTCTGTTTCACGGTAATTAATTACAACAGGCTACTTCACTATACTTCATTATTATAAAAATAAATTAAGAATAAAAAACTTTTCCATGCTCTACATTTGTTGCCCTTTTGGCCCCTGCAGAAGCCAGCAATACGTGCTTACGTTTTCACAAGAGTACAATATAAAAAAAAACGCTTTTTTAATTGTCCCCCGTACCCCAAATGACTCTTGTCTAATCAGTCTGGCCAGCTGGTCGTCTATAATCCAGCGCATTCGTTTTTTGCTTCAGGATGGGCCAGCAGGGAGGTCAATAAGGGAGACCCCAGGACAATGGGACACAGGGCCAGCTGTACCTATAGGAAGAATAGGCAGTTGTTTTAGGCCCTCAAATTGCCTGCATTGCAGAGGAAGTGGAATTATCGGCAGTTTTCTTGGTGGGGGGGCCTCAGTAAAGTTTTGCCAAGGGTCCCTGAAAAGGTAGATCCGGCCACGTTCAGCTTTGTTTCGCTGTGCTTTACAGCGACTGCGCAAATGGTTACACTAGGATACTGGGGATACAGGCTGGTTTTTTTCTTCCATAGGTTAAATTCCAAACTGGTTCAAACTAGTGCTTTACTAGTATTTGTTGTCTTGCTGCAGATTTCCATTGTCAGTGCAAAGAAAAAAAAATGCCTGACAGTACCAACATCCAGCATCCGTCAGCATGGTTACCGGTGTCCGAAAGACAGCTCTGCCACAGGAGCGGTGTCCTGGCTGAACAGCTGCTAATGTGCTGGCATTTTCCGTTACATCATGTCCAGCAAAAACGTCAGTCCGAAAATTACAACCCAGCAGCTCATAGGTTGTATAAAATACCAAACGTTACCTTCAGTATTAACGCACTGGCAGGGTCACGATTGTCTACATCAGGGGTATTCAGCTCCCGACCTCAATTCTAAATCCAGGCCGGGTTTTCAGTTCTCCCAGGGAATTAGTTTAATAATTACTGATTCTGATTGGCCAGAAGCTTCACACGTGGCTCACAGGTGAGGGAAGGCTGGAAAATCAGCAGGGCTCGGACCTCGAGGACTGTGAGTTTCACAGCCCTGGTCGACATATTTGAGAATCGAAAATTCACCTTTGATTCATGTCATTCAATCATGTTATTCAGTTATTAATCAATGCAATGTGCACGTAAAAATCTGCTAATTAAACCCTCTGAGGACTACAAAGGATAGATCTCATGGACCTGTCTGTATGCATGAAACCAGGGGTTCTGAACCCAGTCCTCACGGACCCCCAGATAGACCATGTTTTTGCTCTCTCCCGATTGCCAAGGAGGACTAGGTTGAAAAACCCTCCATTAAACATTCTTGCCCTAGATTGCGACTTACCCAGCCATTAAAAATACCCAGCCTGTCCCTACACCAGACAGAGTCCTAATATGTTATTGTATTTTATTACAATTAAATAGTTATTAAAAGAGAGCCTGTGGAAGGCGCATCATTAGACGCATCTGTTGATGCTTTTAAAATTAATTCATTTTAAAAGATTAATTAATTTAACAAAAACCAAAATACTTTTTGAAGGAGATATGTAGTTGGCATGGATTACAGCTGCATCATGTAGAAATACATCTGGCATCACAAACTACTCATGAAGTCAGGGCTGAGGTGATCTGGAGGTGATTTGGATACTGAACACAGTGGCTGGGGGGGTGTTCTCTAGGCTTGTTGCCTGGCCGTTTCAGGCTTCACGCTGTGAGGAGCACTGGAGAAGACCGGATCTCCCCGCGCAATTAAACCCACTGACGCTGCCCCCTGCTGGCCCCCGCGCTGCCGCGTGCACCGGAGTTGCAGACTCTGCTGTGCTTTGGATATCAGTGCCTGTGCCCAGCAACCCACCTGAGATAATAAGCAATTGAACCACGGTTATGCAGCTTTGGGGAAACACAGCTATGGGAGACGACATCATTTCACCAACTTGAGTGATTTAAACAGGGGTAATTACAGCTGTGTACGGAGTAGCCCACCTCCTTGGCTGCATACCGCCCTATAAGCACCCTGATCAGGATACCGGTCCAGAATGTCCCCCCTTGCACTTCTTTTCAGTAGCACTTTCCAAGCCAAAAATTCACAAATCAAAGAGCAATGTGGTCTATTCTCTGGGGAGGGTCAGGGGCAGATAAGTCAAGGCCAGAAGAAAGGTGGATGGGGTGGGGGGGGTATCCATGCCAGGACTGTGAGGAAGAGAGGAGAGGAAGTGAATGGACCAACATGAACAGAAGACAAGCCGACAGCCCTCCGAAGAAATTAAGCATGTCTTTAAAGACATCCCACTCTCTCGCGGCACGCCATCTGTGCCGTGGCAGTGCCCAGGACGCTGCCGTACCCAAATGTGAGATTATCGTTTCATTTCCTGCCGCCTTATGCGAGCCTCGGCTTTTTAAGGTGGCATGGGGACCCCGGGCCCCTCCGCTCCTGCCTGAGCTCCTTCTCAGAACCGGACGTTCACAGACGGCACGCTGCCGCTGCCATGATTCACGCAAACAGGCGACAGCCTTATTAACCCCCGCCCCACCATTTAACTATTTCCTTCAAAATTTGTTCAGATTGATAACCTGTGAACATATAAAAAAAATCCTTTTGCAGACAAATCTGACCGAATCACACTTTTCAAAGAGTAAAACTGAAATTATTGCTAGTATATATATAAAAACTATAATTAAAATGAAGCCTACAAGACACATCGTTTCACTTTCTGAGTGAGGTATTATAATTATTTTATAATTTACTTTCAGCATCATTAAGAAACCCTGACTTTTCAGGATCGACTTTTTCAAAGACATTGTTTAGTTAAAACACAAGCCGCAGTAATTAGGTAAAGTTCCTTCCCGAGATGAATCTGTCTTCCGGAAGCTTCTGCAAGTTTGAGAAGCAGTAATTGCTTTAAACAGCTACAAGTTCTCGTCTAAAAATAAGCTTTGCTGAAAAATGAAATACTGCGGGTCTGCTTCTAAATAATGCTTTCAGAACTACTGGATATAGTTATTGTCCATTGATAAAACCTGCAAAAAGATAACAAAAAAACATATGTGTGTGCTGCACTCCTGATTTTCCTTGTGTCTTTCTCCGTTTTCCCCCCAAATGAACAGTTCAATTAAAAATAGAAGCCAGTTAATCAAAATAACAGCGCAAGTTCAGCAATTTGGCAGCACAATAAGCATTCTCTGCGCGTCGCTCACATTTACAGAACAATTTTCATTCTTCTTTATGTTGATATATATGAAATATACCTTAAGAAGAAGGTACTTTCCAACGACAGACAGCAACCGGCTCCCAATAAAAAAGAGTGAAGGGTGTGGAAGCGTGTTGCCAGCAGAAAAGCTTCTATCTGTGTTGATTACTTGAGGTCCTGTTTTTCCATAAGTTGGTCAGTGTTAATGAGGTTTCTGCTTATTCTCTGAAATGAAGTGCAATGAAGCAAAAGAGACGGGGGTTTTATTCGGCGCTGGGCTTTCAGCTTGAGCTCCGCAAAGCAGGAAACGTAGGCCCTGCTTACTTCGCGTGACTTGAAGCACTAAGTACAAGCGCTAATAGGCTTATTCATTATTTCCAACCCAAAATATTGCCACATGGTGGGTGTGCATTGCATTCATTTTTTTTTAAACTTAATATCGTAACGGGTGACTGCACTTATTGTGCTTAAAAACCAATCAAATGCAGTTGGGAAGACCTGCATGTATACCAGGAACAAGTCTGACATAAATATCTGCTTAATAAATATTCACAGCCATATACTCACTACATCTGCTTGCTTTTTTTAGGTAACCTACTTCTGGAAAAGCAAAATAAGTCTGATATTCTAGGAGGCTACATCTGAAAAGAATGTTTACATGACCATGACACCGCGCTGCTTGACTGGACGTCCCAAACTGTACGCTCCTTACCCCTGGCACAGCTAAAAAATATAATTTGTGCAAATAAAAGGGGTTAAACCTGCAAATAAAAGGTCTCCGGAGATTCCCAAGAAAACATTTCATTCCTCTTGGAAAATAAAAGCATTGCGACTGGATAGGATGGCTCGGTTTCCATAAATAGATGCCAAATAAAGCCTTGAATAGAAGGCACAGGTTGTGTTTATGCACTTCCCCATGCCAGCGCCATTAATTCACTTGTGAACCAGATCCTATAGCAAATAAATGCAACCTTCCGCAAATACCGAACTACTTAAATAAAACTGCAGCAAAGTTCTGAAGGTTAATCTTAATTACAATATTAAAGCTACCTTCGCCTTCTGTAAATTTATTCAAGTTCAATCATTATATCCTGCCCGAGTCTTATAATTAACAGATCTCGATATAAAACAGTGTCCCGATAAGATGTCCTTGGCAGCGAAAATGGTAATCTTTCATCTCAAGAGGCTTCACTCTTAGTGGAGTAACCATACAGCTTGTCATTTCTGAGTAATACTTCTTAGCCATTCTGTTCGATTTATTTCTTCCTTTACTGTGACTGCCCAGTAATCGTCGCTGCTGTCCCAACCCATATTTCTTGATGCTTGTCATGTTTGTACTGGGCATTAGGAAGCATATTCATACACAGAACTAGAGGACTGGTAGTTTCTATTTGGCCAAAAGTGCCTCCTTTAAAGCTGGAGTTTCACAAGGAGCTCCCCCCAGGGGATTTTCGGAGGAGACACAAATCACAGCACTTCTTAGGTGTGGCTTAAAAAGCCGCCTTGGCGCTTGACAGCGGACTGATCAAAGTGTGGATGAAGGATATCTCAAACGAGGCACCTAAAGAGTTCAAATACTGATCTTCGTCATGCTCCAGCACCCTGGGAGAAAGTAGATTTTGCATGGCTTATACCTGAAGTCCAACCACAGTTTAGCGCAATACGTCACCCTTAAATTATCGATAAGGTGTGTAAATATTTGCTACTGTCTTTCACCTGGAATATAATTTATTTAGATGACATCGCCCTAGCTACAGACCTCAAACGTCGCTCTGCGTGGAGTGCCTGCATTTCAGTTGTAGTTGTTGGGGAATAAAATGGACATTAAAATAAACTGAAATAAACTGCAATTCACTTGTGATTACAGACCACCGTTACCACAGTTCAATAGGTAACCACATGCTCTGCAAGACCTTCAATAAACCAGTCCTGTGATATGCCACGCGACATGGCGAGCTTTAAGGAGTCCTTAGCATTAACCAAGGAGTCCAGTAATAAATCACTGAACTGTACAGGCTTTGAGACAAAAGAATAAGCAGGATGCCCCTTGATGCTAACCAACAGATTTATATTTCATCTTGTGATGCATTGATCTTGATGCTGGAGCATATTATGAGATTATAGAGTATGATATAAAGCATCAAATGCAGAGATTTAATTTTGTCTATATATCAGGGTGTTGAGTGCATATGTAAACAGAGTCCTGTTTATCATGGGGTGGATATTAGCCACAATAACTCAAGACACTGTGACATTAAGGGTTTAACCTGTTTGACAAAAGCGTGGATTTTTGGCAAAGAGACAGAGTAAGCTTTCGATATCCTCATCTAGGTTCGAACTGAGATGTGTGAGCTTGTCAGGAGGGTATTGCTTTGAGTAGATGCACACCCCCATGGACAACACGCCTTAGAAAGCGAAGTGTGAATATCGGCGGGTCAGCCAACAACTGGGCGAAGCTACAGAAAATTCTAGGAAGAGAATGGGCGTACATCGAGCTTTCATCACGTGTTAGCGTGCGGCCCGGCGTGTATGTCACGCTCAGCTGGTATCTCAGAAATAACTGATGATTGCGCCGTGACGCACACAGGGGGTGGGGTGCAGATTGGTATCGGCCTGCCCTGTTGTGAAAGTGAGAACTCTCAGAGGCGCCTGATCCCCAATGCGAACGCACAGACGCAACGCGGTGAGCTAACACTAGTGGTGCGATGGCCGGCTAATGACTTTTGCTCACCCTTTGGGTTCAGAAGACTCGTCACCCGCTGTGATGCTGAGGTCAGTATATGAGCTCTGTTCAAATTAAGTTCCCATAGAAAGTAGGAAGGAGTGAAACGGGCTCATTTGTAGAGACGCATTAGGACGAGCTGTGCACCGAATGTGGCACAGATTGTTAGTTACAGCTGCTAGTTCATTATAACCTGATTACACAGCTAGTTTGGACGGGGACTAAAGACCAAAATAATGCTAATACCATAACCAATCCTCAATAAAATGTCCGGTCGTTTTGTGGGACAGGGGGGCAATTTCCTTCTTGGCTGTCAAGGAAAAGAAAAAACTACGATACAGAAAAGTACAAACTAAAAATGACAGCATGAAAATAAAGCATAATACCCAACATTATAAGAAGAGCATATAAGTAGAAATAATGTGAGACCAACAAGGTAGCGACCAAGTATCATCAGCAATAAGTGAATTTATTAATAAACCAAATAATTCGATCTTCAGGAAACGTGCTCAAAATCAAAGGTCTTACTTATGCCTTGTAGGTCTAAAAATGCACTCGCGTAATGAAGTCAGCCACTGACTTGATTAATTATATTTTAACAGGTACATGATTAGGCAACTACTTTAATGAAGTCTTTCCCACTCTGGGCCGCAAATTGAGTCTCATTTTTACACAGAGACAGCGAGGAAGAAGGTGCTAATCTACAATTTTAATGAGAACCAAACTGTATGTGTTTTTCGTGTGGAAAAGGAGGCGGGGATGGCTCACATTTTGACAGGAAAACGGCGTCGATGTAAATGAGGAGTGTTAGGATCCTGCTCTGATGACTGACATCTTTAACAATTTAACATTGCTATCCATAACCCTCAAGAATAAAAGGTCCTTTTTCAGTTTTTTTCCTCGCTCTCCTTTTCATTCAATCAGCCGCTTTATTGATCCCCTTTGAAATAAATTCAACCTTAAGACAGTATGATTATGCGCTGCCTCTCTCAGATACTTGCGGTATAAAGGAAGCTTATGAGTCCCATTGAGGAGCTGAAGGAGTCGCTCTGGACATGACCAGACTGCACATGAAGATGAATATCCCGCAAGGAGCCCGGATCACATCCGGGGTCGGGATTGAATCGCAGCCGCGGGAGGAGCGCGGGAGCCAGGCACCGCGTGACCCGCTCTCATTTCAGTCTGGCCGATTCACAGCTCTTACGGGAACCACATGTTTCACGCGATACTCTACTCGCCACGGCAACTGAATTGATCCCCACCCAAGGAAGAGCTGCTATTTGACCTCTTGGCTTTTCATTTGAGTATTTTGGACCACGTTCTCTTAAGAACACTAATGTCACGACTTTCACTCAATACGTAGCGAATAAAAATGAAACTTAAGAAACTGTAGCTTGAAGACTAATTTATATTCCTAAACTTTAAATCCCAAAATTACTATGTGGTATCTTTATAGGTTTTCAAAGCCTGCGGGGGAATACATTTGCTTCAATTATTACTGTCTGCCAAATATATTAAAATATAGCTGAAAAGTCAGGAAAACAAAAATAATAACGATGAAAAAGGCTCTTTTTTGCACATCACATTTTCACCTAAGTCTTGTCACACAGCTGGCTGTCAAACAAGCTTTAAAATGCCACATTCCCACAGCCTGCACATTGAAAGCTGGAAGTCAGGAATACGTTCTTATATAACCAAATTGAGAGATAATTCTGACTTTGCACAGCGACGGCAGTGATCGTGTGTCGTTTTCGCTGGAAACCTGACCCAAGTGAAATCACTTCTCCTTACAGAGAGGAGTAAGGGAAGTGGGGCGGGGGGGGTGGTTGTACAATTGCATATTCAGCAAATTTACAAAAGTTTCCATCCGGAAAACTAAGCCTGAGATATTCTGAAGTGTGGCTTCCAGAATCGGCACAAAGCTTGCCTTTGGGCCTTTGAAGAGCTCCGGTGTTCATGATGGAAGGCGTAGTTGTACTGAAGATACACAGCCGTTAGCTTTTCTGGTGTACTCCGTCCGGGCGAAGGTACCGGAATGTGGCAAACAGGTCCAGCCGCGCGGATCCGCTAGCCGGCCGTGCTTCATGGGTGGAGATGTCCTTGGTTCTGAACCCTCTGTCGTGCCTGACTGCAGCCTTGTGTGATGGGAGCTGTCCCTGGTCCTGAACCCAACCTGTGTGCTGTGCAAAGCTTATTTGGCTCATTCGATCTAGAAAATGTGTTGCTATGACTGTCAGACAGGACCTAGCTCAGGTTTATAGCGGTGAAACTGGAGGTCTAAATATATGAACAAATATTCTGTAAATAGATGTTGTATTCTTCACTGTGACATGGTACAAAGTAAGCAGAATGGATGGATAGATGGATGGATGGATGGATATTAGCATGTTTGCTAATGTAACTTGCTAAGCTATTCACTCACCCAATCATCTTCCATGGTGATAATCCAGTACAGGTTTATGATGAGCCTGGAGTCCATTGCAGGAAGCAGAGACCATGAGGCAGGGTAGTACTAAAATGGTAGTACTAATATTGGTAGTATTAATATTAATGGTAGTACAAAAATGTCGTAGTACTAATATTTAATACTACAGTTCATCTTAAGTATAACACATGCATCATCAGAGGTAAGCACTACACGAATCTCTGATAGACGTTTACAAAGGTGCATTGTGCATTAAAGTTTAAATCGTAACAGATGAATATAACCCCAAAGATCCTTCACTATTTTCCCTACTAATACTGTTATACATCATTTTACAGTATCTTAATGTGTTAATATATTCTTTTGCTTCAAGAGTTCTTTTAAAAGGTACTTTGTAAATTATTTAAAAACAAATTGCCTGCAAATGGTTCTTACAAGTAATGAACAAGCGTGCTTGAATCAGAAACCCCCCCCCCCCACTGGAAGTGTACCTTAATTCAGCAAATTTTATAAATGAGCAGAATGGTTTTATCTAGTTCATAAATAAACCAATTGCGATGTTGTTACTACAAGTACTTATTATTCTCAATTAACGTCCGTGGGAAGAAGCTCTCCATTGTAGAACATAATGGAAGTTCTCTGATGATTAATAGCGGAGGTTTACTGACAATTATGCTAATATATAACTGTATAAACAAGTCACATAACAAATCATTTACATTAGCAGTAGGGGGCATATAAACTGTTTTTAATACTGGAGAATTCCTACACAAAGCAGCTCGAAAGAGAAAACTCTGGAATGATAGTTTCCCTTAAATATTTACCAGTCAAAACTCCCATTTACCTACTTTATTTATTACTTATGTTATTTTTACGCATTTTTTCACAAAAAATTCGGGAACAGGTTTGTGTTTAAAAGGCTCTAAGACGACCGGGTCGTATAAGAACATAACTACACCTGAAAGTGTAAGGCTGCCCGTTACATAAGGTGTCAGGACATTTCAGAGCTCAAAGATGCATTGGTCATGTGAGGAAGGCCTTTCCATATCGCACGACCTGCTGACGACTGGTGGGAAAAATCTTCACGCTCTCCGGCTGTTCACGACCAAGGTGGGCGTCGGGTCAAGTCCCTCTTACTCCTGGAGGACGACGCTGTGCACTTGATTGACAGATTATGCCTGTTTAGCTTATCCACGTCACATAAGGGGGGGGGGGCGGTGTTTGCCTCACCACAGGCACTCGTGTTAGAATGAAGTGTCAAGCTGTTAACTGAGCACCTTCTGGCCACCTGAAGCCACCAGGCTTAGACCTTGCGACTGGAATTCTGGCGACCATTATCATTCAGCGGTCTCAACGCACATGACATCAACGGTTAAATTATTTACTTATACAAAGCCTGTCTGCCCCCCACACCACTTCCCTAAGCTTTAAACTTCCAGTTCCAAACAATAGCTGAAACAATAGTTTGAATAACACCTCCTCCCTCTGAAATCTATGTATATCTATCTATATTCTGTACATATTTGTTTGCCTTTGCTGCTTATTGTGCAATATGTATATATATATAAATATATATGTATATATAAATAATCTGTATTGCTCTTGTATGAACGTATACAAACAGGCGTATACATTATTTGTACTAAATATTTCATTGTTTTTATGTTGGATGTACGTCTGATTTTCAGAGGTATGAATGTTGAGTGGATGCGTTTTCTCGTTTAAAACACTTTTTACTTCATCTCATCGCCATTGCACGGTTGCCTCAGAGAAACATTTCGCGGTAGCCATGTGGTACACAAGTGTTTGTGCACATGTGTCCTTATATGGTGAGAATGGCAAAGAATCTAGAGCAGGGCTATTCAACTCACGGTCCTCAAGGTCTGAGCTCTGCTGATTTTCCAGCCTTCCTTCACCTGTGTGCTGGGTATGAAGCCTCTGGCCAATCAGAACCTGTAATTATTAAACTTCCTTGGAGAGCTGAAGACAAGGCCTGGATTTGGAATTGAGGTCCAGAGTTGAATAGCCCTGATCTAAAATGCAGGCTAAGAAATGCAAATGCTATTTGCTACAGATTACTGCCAAATGAACGAACCAACTGTGCCACCACCTCAGTACCGCGTAGGGTTGCCGTCTACACCTTCTGCAGATGCTCGACGCAGCTCTACCACACCTTGGCACTTAGATGCATGGAGCAATGTTTCCCAATCCAGTCCTCAGGGACCCACATTTTTACTCCTTCCCAGCTCCATACCAGAAATGCGAACTGTCTGGCAGGGAGCAAAAACATAGGCCGCCTGTGGGTCCCCAAGGACTGGGTTGGGAAAGACTGGCATGGAGGGTGGGAGATGTGCTGTACAGAAGGATGATTTCAGGAAAGCGGTTCTGTGTTTTTTTAGTGAAACAAGACCTGAGACGGTAACTTAAAGCAAGGGGTGTGAAGAGGACACAAATTCACAAAAACATTTTCAAGGAACCAATCAGAAATGTGTGTGTGGAGCCTGAAAAACAGTGATGCGCTTTAAGGGAGGGTTGCCATATCCTGTCCTTGCCGTCCCCTCACTGTCTGGCAAACGGACGCTTATTGGCAGTCATCTGAAGGGGCAGCAGCTGTACAGGTTTCATATCTGCATTGTGCTCACTGATTATCCTCCAGTGGATTCCCAGCACTTCCAGTCAAGAATATTCGCAGGTTTAATTTTCTGCTGGAATAGTCCTCTGTTCCTCTGGTCCTTATAAGGTTAAGTGAAAGGCATCATGGGATACTAGTGGGTCTCATGTACATAGCTAGAGGCCCTACTTTCTGTAGGCAATAAACAGAAGTGGAACGTTCAGAGGGGCAGCACGGTGGTGCAGTGGTTTGCAGTATCATCTCACACCGCTGGGACCAGGGTTCACGTCTCCACCAGGGTTCCAGTGTGGAGTTTGCATGTTCTCCCCGTGTCGTCGTAGGGTTTCCTCCGGGTACTCTGGCTTCCCCCCACAATCCAAAAGCATGCTGAGGCTGATTGGAGTTGCCAAATTGCCCGTAGGTGTGCATGTG
>JAAGVU020000049.1:3300305-3336074 GCA_011763525.2 Mormyrus iriodes
TAGATAGATAGATAGATAGATAGATAGATAGATAAACTGGAAGCTGGGGACAGTATATTTATTAATTGAGCAGATGCTATTATCCAAAGTGATGGGCAATTGAGAAAGCAGGGTCAGACAGTCCCTGAAGCAACTGGGAGTTAAGGACCCTGCACATGGGCTGATGGTGACATCATTGTGCTGATTATGGGATTTGAGCTGATGACCTTCCACAGGAAGGAACACAGGAACAGCATCCTAAGCCAATGAGCCAGACACAGCCCCCAGGAAACCAACAGCATCCTGAGCAACACGCAGCAATTCCTCTGCTGTCCACTCCCAGGAGTGCGTGTCGCTCCTACCTGCAGCCACGTGTGATACCCAAATGTCACAGCAGGGGGCGCCGGAAAAGTGCGAGCAGGTGCGGCAGGGTGGCCAAAGGCATGCGATGACCTCACACCCCCATGGCGCGGGGCACAGGCAGACACGCTCTGCGCTATGCCGGCTCGGGCGGGGTGCCGTTGTTTGGATCTGTACACGGCGAGCTGTGAAGGTCCCGTACAGTAATTAGAAACCAGACGACAGACTTAATTAAGTTATATGTCTCTGATTTGGTTACACAGTGCGGTCGGGGAGGCTGGGATTAGCACATGATGGTCCCCGAACGAATCCAGGCTGTGCCGTATTGAACGAGATGAATAAATAACAGGCCTAGATAAACAGCTGATTTATTGTGCCATTTTTTAAATCGTTTTTATTTACTTACCTACTTATTTTTAGAAGTGGTTTGGGGTCTCCAAATACCAAATACCAAAAATGCCCTGTCTGACCTTTTAATTTCAACACTTACATTTAACAGCATTTTGAAATCAATATAAATATTGTTAGTGATTTTCTAAATGTTTTCACGTGTCTGTTTTCAGTGCCGGTCAGCCTATGAGGGGACAGACGTGGCTACCTAGGGCGCGCTGACTTAGCCAACCGCCAGTGGTTATATAGGGCTTGCCTAGGGAGCAGCATGGGATATGACCAGTATTGCCTGTTTGCAAAAGGCACTGATAAAGGATCTGAGTGAATGCTGTGAGCGACGGCGGCCAATAAAGCACGAGGGCACTTTAAAATGCAGCGCATTCTGCTTTTGGGGTAAAGACTCTGCTAAGACCACAGCGGCATCGTTCCCGAGCGGCGAGCCATTACATGTTTAATTTATCCTTTCTGCTCCAAAAGCCAGCAGCCAGTCCGGCCCTCACTGGCGACACCAATTCTACACGTTACAGATGTTAATCTACCTACTCTTTCATTTCAGGACAAGAAGGGTAACGACTAATATGCACACATACTCAAAGATGAACATATCCCTATATTACTGAAAGCAAATAATTCCTGTATCTGGAACACAGCTGATACTGTATCTAAAGCAGCACACTGGGTACCAGCCCCTCCATTTTGGACTCTTTCAGAAGGAAAGAAAAAAAAAGCATCACATGACAAACTTTAGAACTTTCTGGAAAGCTCTTTGACTCTGCAGGAATGGGGTTCAGACTAAAGTGTGCTGCATTTTTCCCGTCTATCACAGGAGAAGCAAAACAACAGAAAAATGACTAAACCACTTAAGGTGCAAAACACACAGTTGAAATAACCTGCCCTTGTTTAACGCGCTGCTGAAATATTAATTATGGCTTGAACGACCCGTTGGGTCTATGTGAGACACAGCTGTGTGGAGGTCCATTCCCCTCTGAACACTTGTTCTTGTCTAATTAATTCCAGTCATCAATTGCGTTTCAGTTAGCAGGGTTGAGCCATGCATATTCAGTCAGCCGAGCTGTATATATTCAGCGTGAGAAGCCAAAACATATTTTTGCATTAGTATATATGCAAATGTCGCTTAAAACAAAGACAAATAAAGCACCGATGCATTTGCTCCAAGCCATTAAATGTGGAGAAATCATAAAGGATTAGTATGTTTGTCTGCAGGAATGTGCGTCGTGTTAATTTAACACGGGTTCGAGGGGCACAAGTATACGAGGCATTTTGCAGCCATCCCTTAACCTTGGAGAATGGCCAAGGAGCAAAATTACAATCAGAGGTGGCACAAGCGGCGATCAGAAGCAGTGCCCTGGCACGTCTCTGGAGCTCCCGAAAAGCGGGAGTGAGAGGGAGGGGGCAGACGGGCCGTGCCACGCCAGCGGGAATACGATAAGCGGGAAAGAGGTGTAGTTGTGCGGCCAGTAGGTGACCATCAGCGAATACGAAACAACAGAACGCAGAAAGAAGAGGTGCATAAAAGGAGCCTTTCAAACTTCCGTTTATTTTTTTAGGAGATCCTGCTCCCTAACAGCGCTGGGAAACCACTAGCACCCTTTGCAAGTTTACATAAATGACTGACGTGTAATTAAAGCCCCCTGAGAACACCCACGGGGACCGTGATCTCCGGAGCGCATCGATTACAGATAGTCACAGCTGTCTCATTAGCCCGGCGTGAGCACGGCCTCTTTCACCAGTCGCTGTTTTGTTTATTATTTATAGTGCTGCCTCCGAGGGGCTCAAAATTGACCTTTCAGGTGCCCGCACAAAAGCATCAGGTAGCACGCACCTACGTCATGCCTCTCACACGCTAACATTTCAAAACATAAGTACACTACCAAAGTCCTGCTCTACTTTCATACTGAAACCTATTTTACTTCATCTACAGTGGCAGAATCAAATATAGAATCATTTTAGAACGTTCTAAAAATGCCACATGCAGGTGTGACTATATCCTGGAAGACAATATGCAGGTAATTCTCTCACCGTCTTGTTTCAAAATGTGTTGTCTTAGCTTTGCGAAAAACACATTTATGATGTTAATCATGCAGCCAGCCTATCTCCACAGCCAAGGGCAGGGTCTCAGCCAGAGGTGAATCAAGCATGAATGTCACTATTGCAGATTTGGGGCAGTCTACATTCACCCCAGGGGGATATTCCTTGCAATTGCCTTTTTTTAACTTTAGCAATCTTCCGCTACATTCAAAGCTGGATAATTAACAGAGGAAATCCGATTTAGCCTCCTGTTTGCCGCAACATCAAGTAGGGTTGTCTTGATAAGCATCCCCCCCCAAGCCGAATGAGGTGCTGACATCATAATAGAGCCGTCCATCCATTTGACGAGGCTCCATCGAATTCCTGCCTTTCAGACGTGCTGGCAGACAGACAGAAGTCAGAAGTACAGAGATAAAGACACACCGCAATAAAGAAGCATTATGCGATTGTCAGAAAGCACGGCACAGACGCACTTCACTCAAGGCAACGTCGCGCAGCTCTATTGGGCATTCATCACGTCTGTTAGTCCATGGCCATCACAGCGAGCCTGAAAAACCCACACAAGTAATGGTCCCGCACGACGGATCAAGCTTGACTTTCAGCGGCCCTCCACAGTTAAGTAGCCCTGACAGGCTGCTCACGTGGTAAGTTGCCCCTTGGGGACACGTCAGAGTGATGGGCCAGGGGCCGTGAGACCGGCAGAACCGGCCCAGACTCACCGTCTATCCCCGAGTGCAGACACTGAGCTGCCCCAGCAAGGAAAGAGGATCGTTCACACAGACAGGTGGACACGTAACCCGTCACGCACTCAGGAAGGCTAAGCCAGATTCAGCTTCTGATTAACACACCACCTGGCCCAAAGCAGGCCTGTCAATCAGCGGAGCAGGGGTGACAGTGAAGCGATGTTCAGGGCCTACCTCTGACTCGAAAGACATCTGGGACGATCCCCTCTGTGTACAGAAAAGGGAGGCTGCCTCTGAACAAACACCCCTGCCCTCAGGTTGTGTTGTCCAAAGTTTTAATGATTTCATCTTGGCCTTTCATCCTTGGATTCGGAGAACATCTATATGCTCTCGGGTACTAAAAAGAAATACAAGTTTTGAGGACCCCTTCCATGGGTGAAATCTGTCCTCAGAGTCTCACCTCGGTCTGGTGGCTCCATAGACAGATCTCTAAACAAAAAAAGCTGAAGAATATCGAGGAAATCTGTAAATAATTCATCACATATTGCAATGTGTGTTTACAACTGTAATACCGGAGACAATATTTCAGTGGGTCACATCAAAAGAAAGAAATGATTCATCCTGAGAAATATACAATGCAGATGAGGCCTGTCAATGTAAACACAAGGGCAACCGCGTTCAGAAACCAAAAGACGCTGGAATGAATACAGGCTGAGCAAATAGTCCACGTCAAAGTTCAAAGTAGTTTGGGATCCTCATCCATAGCGACTCAACTAGGTGTTTCCAATGAATGCAAACCAGGCATCATTCGGAATGCTGGGTAGATGTTTAATAGCTAACGGCAAAGTGCATGTTACGTATGGCAGGTGGTGTCCGTCCAAAAATGCTCTATATGCAAAACTGGCGTACAGCACTCATTAAGCACATACTCTCCACTCCTAAATTGTTTCACACTTTATCATGAAGGACTGTTCGCTGGCAAGCGTGACACTCCGTTGAATTCAGCGCATGCGTTCAGTCACATAAATACCCTCATTCAGAGGCAGGCGAGCTCTCAGGAGGTGGGGGTGGGGGTTGACTGTAGAAGGAAATGCCATTTAATCCGTCCGTCCCCCATCAGTCTAGACCAATCCAAACTCCTACAGCCAACACCTACAGCTCCGAATGGTGTGGGTTTGATTTATGCGGCCGGGGCCTCCTGGATTCTGGACGTCATGCCCAAACCATAAGGCTAGGTTTCACATCTACATCTCTGCCCCAGATCTCTCTCTTCACCCGAACTGGGGCTTTTAGCTGCAGCTGGATCAATCGGCGGCACCAGAATTCACCAGATAAAGCCACCAGAAATCTTTCCGAACTGTGTCTATTCTTACAATGAAAAGGTGCTCCTCCCCTAAATGCAGAGTGTTGTGAAACAATAGGGAGGGCGGTTTATTAAATTCATTCTCTGAGCGGCGGGGGCCTGCTCGAAATGGCAGGAAGGCACATTCGGAGTGTGCCTGATGAAATGGATTCTTCATGGGCAAGATTGCTTGTATTTTTTTATTATTTTTACGAATCTAGTTGTTCTCATAGACCACGGTGCAATTTATCATTCTGGTTCAAAAAATGTTTACTGTGACTACCAAAAAAAAAAAAATGCTGACTTATCTTATAGAGAGTATTTATTGTAAAGCTCAACCTCTCTCTCCCTCCCTCCCCCTCTCTGCAAGGCACAATAAATATTGTCTAAAATGGATAAAATTGTTTCAGACTCTGTTTCAACATAAGTACAAAAAACAATGCAACACTTATTAAAAGGGGGTCAATCATCCAATCAGAATCATTTGCCTATTGATTTAATTAGACTGTTTGTAAACTGAATGTCAGTCATCCATGACTACACACAACCAACCGAGCTCACCAAATCCCAGAATCCCATGCAACGATTCGGCTGCATTGAGGCCATTACAAGGCTGCTATATAAAATGTCAGCATAACCTCACTTTTCCAGCAGAAAGCCAAGCGCCGCTAAATCGGAAGAATGGTGATTTTTGGACAGCAGGGACCAGGGCCTGATCGAGTCAGGGGCAGTTGTCGGGTGCCAGGTGGATGGTGGCAACACCGCGACGCAAATTAGGGCATGCCGAGTGTGAAGAAGGAACATCTGGGGGGAATGGGGTATCTCTTTAGGGCGCCGGAATTCTCCATCCCGTCAAGGGCGCTCCTAAAGCTGGATATGCGGATTCTGTCCTGTCCTGTCCAGCTCACAGGAAGCGCACAGTGCATTCCAAGGAGCGTTAGTGCAGTTTCAAATTCAGTTTCAACGACACCCATGCCATGTTAGACCTAGGGTGCCACCGTTTCATACTGCTTTTGCTAGGAAGGCTAAGTTAATCGCAATAATCATGATGCAGGGAGACTGGGCGGCTTAATTTAACCATAATATGCCGTAATAGCTGTACAACATACATTCCGTGACATATAACAGGCTCACTTTGGAGCCATATTTAACGGCCAGAACTCAGTGTGAGTCAAACGGAGAGAGAAGAGCCAGATTGCATCACATGAGTTTTTATGCACAGTATTTAAAAGAACAGATTTAATACTCAAATGATATTACCACACGCTTAAGCTGGGTATTGAAAGAAAACACAAATGGATTATTGTTATATTTAACTATAATGTAAGGTGCAAAATGTGTTTGAAATCTTGCAAGTAAATATTTAGATGCAAATTGTTCAATGCTGCAACATTCTTTTGCTTTGAAGGACCAGTCCAATGCGAAGTTGACACCTCATAGTGGTGGACCTGGAACCTATCCTAGGAAACTTGGTGTCTTCTGGAAAAGACAAGCTCGGTCCAGGGTGGACCCCAGGCTCCAAGGCTCAATGAGGCCTTGAATAAGACATTAGAAGATAGATGGATGGACAATGCAATTAAAATCCATTTAATGGTATTCTCAGCAATGCCAAACTGCATTGTTTCAGAAACTTGCAGGTACATTACCGCGACCAATAAACAGTCAGCCCATTAAAGATGGTGCCCAGTGAACTCTGTAAAGGAGACATAGCAGAGTAGAGAATGAGGCCTATAGGACTGGCCTTGTCCAGCACTGATTGCCCGGTGGGGTTGCATGTTTATGAGGTTTTGAGCCTCTGGAGACTGAGGTTTTGAGCCTTTAGAGACTAGGGGGTGTTTTGCTTAAAGCTGCCCCTGTGTGAAGCTGATAACAGCATGACATCGGCAGCTGACACACAGATCCTCCAGCAAGCCGGATAGCTCAACATCCTCCACTGTCTGTCTCAGTGCTAAGTTGTTTGTTGAAATAATCGGCCTTTGATTACACAGTAAACGTCACCTGTCTTCTGCTGCTGAACGCTGAAGCAGGCCAGCTGGGTTACCACCAGGGGAGATACACAAGCGCACAGCTCCAAAATGCTCTCTAAGCCCCATTGTAAAAGTCAGCCTAAGCTTTACTTAAGCCAGCTCGAGGATAAAAATACAGTTATGAATAGGATATATATCATACATGTTCTGTATACATTATTTCTCTCAAATGGCGAGAAAAATAGACAGACATGCACTTATCAAGCATCGATTGAGTCGTCCCATCCCAGCAGTGATGAGACGTTTCAGATGGAGTGCGTAGAAACAAGCCCGGGAGAATGGTAACTTCCCCGAGAGGGGTGTTCGCTTTGGGACATGCACGGCGTGAGCAGATAGCGCTAAATCTGTGGCTGCTGAGCCATCTGGCTACATAGAACGTCAGAAAAAGTTTATCGAGTAGCGGGGGGTACATTCCAATATTTTTCGTGCCGTGCAGGAGGTTACTGGGGTAAACCCTAAGAAGCTCCCACGATGTGTTTGATGGGCCCCCCTAGTGAACAACAGCTGAATTTTAATCAGATGTTGCTTTCTGCTTGAAATTGGATCACTCAGAAGGCTCAGTAAATTACGATAGAGCGATGCCTTTTGTACAACCACTGGCCAGGAGGCAGCTTCAATCACACTTACAAGACGCAGCGGACAGTGTGCCAGTGCCCCTTTGATCGTGTCGATACGTAAACAGCAAAGAAGACAAATCATTTTACTTCCCCCTCTGCCTCCCAATGGGATTCTATAACAGTAGTAATTGTTAAATCCCTCTGCTAACCGGCTGATCAGCTGGGCAAGTGTAAGATTTCCCCTCAGCTGACCTGTGATTCATTTTATGATCAGATAATGGAATAAAATATTTTGTATGAAAAGAGACTGAGGACGAAGTGTATATTCATCGGGGGTTCCACAATTCAGTTCCATCTTGGTAACCTATTATACGATTATCATTGCTGTTTTTAATAGGTCTATAGCTTATTCGTTTGTCAAACAACATTTCACAGAACGAGTACAGCATTTTCTTAATTGCTGCAGCGCACTTGTAATTAAATGCTTATTTCCTCGATTATTTACTGTAAACGCTGACACAATAAACCAGTTGGCCAGTTAAGTTCGGAATTCCAACTAGAGGGAACTACGTAATGGCATATTTATGACGGATAGCCATTAACAGAAAGAGAGAGACTGAAGTGAAGGGACGAGTTACCAGCCATTGGGTTGGGAGACTTCAGCTTTGCTGTAGGATTTCAGCGCCAATTGGCAGAACCCCGAAACCTCACAGCCACCCAACAAGCCCAATGAATGCAGATCAAGATGAATCCAGTTTTACACAAATCTCCTTCATTTTCTCAATCTGACCTTTGCTCTCCATATTTAATTTACCAAAAATGAGTCGACTCACAAAATTAAATTCAACACGTCTAATATACATTTGTACATCTGCCACCCTCCATCATATTTGCATTTTGGATAAATCTGAGTCTGATCAAAAAACTCTTTTTATTATATAGCTGTTCTCTGTGTCCTTGATGATATATTGATAAAGAATAAACTCATAGTGCAGCTGAGGTAAACATGTCCTCTCAGAACAGTAGTAATGCACAAGTTTGAGAATCTTGTACTTAATGTGTTTGTTACCTTGATTGCAAGAAATTTCTATATTAAATGTGTGTTTCATAATTCCACCTCTGTCTGAATTATTAATGAGGAGTTATAGCATTTAGGTACCATAAATATTCCTCTATTTTCTAGATGCCTTATATTCATATTTAGATTTATGTGCTTCCCCCAAAATGACCTCTGGCCCCACCCTGCCCACCCCACTGAAAATTTTCTGGCTCCATCACTGCTTATAAATGGATTACTTTGTAACAATATAAAACAGAATATTACACAGATGCATGAGCTAAACTTCCAATATTCCTCTCTTGTCACATGCGGTCTTCAAATGTAAAACGGCTTGAAAAGACACTATTAAACAACGAAACACAAATGAATCCTGTTTTCATTCCACGAGGGTCTGAAAATAATGGTCAGACTATTCTGTGCGCTCTCAGGGGGAACACACATTAATGGCTTGTAAGGGCTTGATTTATAAACACCCTTCAGCCCAACTCCAACACTACATTCCCAAGTACATTTAAGTGCTGCTGGTCCATCCTAGGTGGCGTGCTATGCATATGACATCTACACCAGTCCAATACGGAGAAGCCCATTGAGGCAATCTCACAGCATCCAAATTTAATTCTATTGTGCATTCGGGGGAAACACCCATTGATTGTTAAAAAGTAATCAGAGACATTTAAGGTGTATTATTCAAGTTCCAATTTCAAGTTAAAATGTTTCATTACTTTTTAAGAAATCAATGAGTGTTTCAAAAGTAACCATTTTCATAATTCTATAGGTAGTATAGTTGTTACCACATAACTCTAAGCCCTAAGATAATTAGCAATCTTAGAATAAACCTAATGAACCTAAAGAGCCATGCTAATCATTTTGTTCTTATCTTGTTTAAATCCTTAGATTATATCACATTAAGTGATTAAAACAAAACCATAATAATTTAAACATCTATAGGTTAGCAAAATTAGCAGATCTCTGTCACTCAGTCAACTTATAAGAGTTCATATTAAATATGTAAAACACAGATACAGTCAATGTAGTGTTTTAATTTATAAAATTAATAACACTTTAAAATATATGTATTTAAACATACCTCACCTTCATATCACATAAGCACGATATAAACTTCAGCTTCACAGTACAAATCTGAGCGTGTCCTGATTCCCTTATTGATCATATGACATGCAAATGTACATAAAGTAACTTGACTAAACATGATTTAAGTGTTTTCATTTTCTAAAAAAAATTTTTAAAACTTTAAAGCAGTTTACTTTCTCTCCTTCATTACAGGTTAAAAGTTGATAAATTGACAAATGTTTCCCCCACTCAGAAACTGTCTGTTTGAAGACTGTGTCAGGATAAAAGGAATTTTTAATGTGCATGTTTTTGTGCGGATGAACCTTCTCTAACACTGCTTCAAGCAGGCACAGCTTACCCTCAAAGGACTTACAAGGTTACATGGGGTTAATAAATTAAGTAACTGCACATGAATGCACAAATACTACAATTAGAACCCAGAGCCTGATGTTTACCACTCATGCTAAAGTTACAAACTGCAATACTGCAGGTAGTAGTCTGCTGTGATTCATTTCCTGTTTGTAAAAGCCGGTTGTTTTTCCAGTGTGAGTGACAGGTCTAAACGAGGCTGGAAAAAGACCTCCGAATATTGTCGGCATTGACAACTCAGAGAGTCCACCAGACCTCATCGCATGGTCTGTTTCCTGCCTTTGATCGCTATCTTCTCGATATCATCACATCCTCCCCATTCCATCTCGGGATGCCTCTGCCCCCTCCCTCTCTCTCTAAAGGTGCCATTATTCCTTTCTTATTAGGAGACTCGACTCATATTCTGTCTGCCCAAGAAAACCCTTCAGTTGAGCAAAAGCGAATTGACTAACTGATCCTGACAGAGAGATCGATTTGCGGTCCGTTGAAGGCTACTCCTTATCCGTGATATGATTCCATTAGGATGTTTACTGTAATATAATTAAGCAATCAAAATACAGAAAGATGTCAGAGATGGAGGCCCCATCGACACCAATGTCTTCAATGAAGGGTAACCTAGATTCCATCTACCCATCCTCTGATCGCAGACCTGGGGGGAAATAAAATATATATTTTTAAAGTGCACTTTGCCTAAAGGCTCCCCGGTAAATTCAATTTTCACCCCACATTGATTTTTCTATTCTAACTTGTTAGATCCTGATGTTATCTATCATGGATTTATATACTACAGAGGACAGGGGTAAAGCGCACAGAGACCCACGCAATGTTCCCGCACTCAGTCACAGGCTTTTACACCGCCATGACTGTTATCCTTTTTCATTCTTTCTTTATAAGAACCATGAATATCATGAGATCACCTTTGCTAAATGTTTCGGAGGCACCTGCATATAGCTGAATTCTTAGAAGCACGACCCCCACCAGCCAAAAACAGGACTAACTTTACCGGCTAGGAGAAAAAACCCAGATGTCGCTGATTAAAACCAGAGGCTCAAACGTAATCTGTCTAGAAAATTGTGAGGGGGTTGAATTCTGGTGAGTGCCTTCCTACTTTATGCTCTATAAATACATCTGTGAGCAGGGTGTGCGTTCGGGGGATTAAGTAAACCATATCCAAAGCATGCGACAATTATTTAACAAGCACCCACCGATGGAGTCCTAGTAGACACCCCGTGGTGAGTAATCTTTCCCAAAAGCGAGATACCTGGTGGTCCGCCTGTCCTCCTGAGCAGCCTAGTGTAGCTGTTTACATGCTGGGATGGCAGACATGCCTTAAGGAGACCCTGCGTGCAAATGAAACAGCTTGACTAAATGAATAAATCATTGCCATTACCTCAGAATAGCACAAGCACTTCCACCTTAAATGCTACTCATGTAGACATCTGGCACGGCTGTGCATCATAGGGTGAGAGACTTTGATGTCTGCTGCTTAAGGCAGCTCTACAAAGTTGGCCAAGAGCACAAAGGAATACGGGTTGACTTATCTTTGGCTGTGCCCACAAACCCACTAAAATACTTTATGAGGCTGGGGATACAACAAACTAAACTTTGTCCTATGCAGCTACTGAAACCATTTATACAGAAGAAAAGTATTGTGGGAGAAGCAGACCTCTGCCGACGTTTAAGTCCTCACACCCTTTAGGAAGACAGGACTAGTATAAACTTTCTGTCTTAAGGCATGTTCATTCCTACACAGCCATGATGTCTTTTTGTTTTATAGCTGATAGTTTAGGGGCTCATGGGAGTTTTACTTACACAAAAATGTTCTGTGGGCAGAAGGAAAAATGACTCGATCAGAGAGATGACCAATCAGATTGTAGAGGAAGTGGATCTAAACAACTAGAGGAGGCGCGACCAACCAATCAGATATCTTGGTTCCGCCTCTTCTAGTTGCTTGGACCCACCTCCTCTACAATCTGATTGTGATTATCTGTTTATGTCTCTGAACCAATCATTCTTCCTTCTACCCTCAGAACATTTTTGTGCAAGTAAAACTCTCACAAGCAGTTCAGGGACTTCACATTCCTCTAGCATTGAGGTATAAAATTTGAACACCTCTAGTTAAGGCAATCAGAAATCAGTCCTTCATCATCCGTCACACCCTAATCAAAGAGACCTCATTGGTCACATCAAAATCAGGGGTGGGGATGGACTGAAAACTAATTTCTACTTGATTGATTGAGGTTAGGGCGACCTTTCTGTAATGTACGTACAAATTCACATTAAAGTAGATACTTCACCTTAAGTGTTTGGGGTGACATTGTGGTGTTGCGGTTAACGCACTCATCTCATGCCTCAGGAGACTAGGGTTTGAGTCCTGGGAGTTTCCACACTCTCCAGGTGTCATTTTGGGGATTTCCCTTTCAAGTCCAAAAACATGCAGATTGGAGTTGCCAGATTGTCTCTATGTGTGTGCACAGGCCTTGAAATGGGTTGGTGCTTTGTTCTGAGTTATTCACTGCATTGCACCTGTAGTTTCTGGGATAGGCTCTGCGCCACCATGATCCAAAAAAAGCCCAGCAGTATAGAGTAGTCTGTTTCAAAGCAGTCCTTGGGGACCCCCAGATGGTCCATGTTTTTGCTCTCTTCCAGCTCCCTGGGAGTTGGGAGGGAGCAAAAATGTAGACCACCTGAAGGTCCCCCGGACTGTTTTGAGAAACACTGGTATGGAGGATGGATAAACGGATTAATAACTTTGTAATCATTTATGCTGCGTAATCTAATGTTTTACCTGCACAAGAATGTACTTTTTAAGTGCCATATTGCAATACTGTGGGAAGTTCCAAAATGTTCTCCTTTTTAATGCCGTATGTTACCAATCAAGGGAAATCATAGAGGCAATGAAACTCTCAGTCCTAGGCTTAATGATATTTTAATTAAAGATGTGTAATAGTCTATTATAATTAGCTAATGAGTCATTTTTAGGAATGCAATCTTGCCTGCCATGTTAATTTTAGGAAAACAAACTACTCATTTAGCTCTCATTGCACTGAAATTACACAAGTGATCCGGAGAAGTCCGCAGTCATTTGGGCGAGCTGATCGTTCGTGACAGGCCGCGACGAGCGTAAGTGACAGTAATTTGTCACCACTTCACGTCATTAATAGTAGGCACAAAGAACGTAAAGTGTTTGGATAGACGTTGTACTGCTGCTCAGGTGAGCAAACTTTCAGGGCACATGCCCCTCTGGTTCTGTGTGACACTCTATATGACAATGTAGGGGACGAGAAAAGACCCAGATCCTAGTAGCAGACAGGGACGAGTTTCCAAGCATGTATAGCAATTCTTGCTCCTGGGAGCTTTACTTACACAACAATGTCCTGAGGGCAGAAGGAAAAATCAGATTGTAGAGGAGGTGTGTCCAAGCAACTAAAGGAGGTGGGGCCAAGACATCTGATTGGTTGGTGCCACTTCCTCTAGTTGCTTGGACCCACCTCCTCTATAATCTGATTGGTTATGTCTCTGAACCAGTCATTTTTCTTTCTAACCTCAGAACATTTTTGTGTTAGTAAAACTCCCACAAGCACAGCTCTCCATTTCATAACACCTGTGCTACATGTTTAAATTAAAAGGATGAAAAGCCATAATGAAGAAAGCTCACGTTAATTTGTAATTAGAGCAGCGTGGCAGGTCAGCTGAGACCTTGTCTGTCCGGTGGGGATGTTAAAATGCAGAGCTGTGGGACTGTGGGGGTTCCCAGTGTGGGGGGGGAGTCAGACAGATGGCTCTTTGAGCAGCCGCCGCCAAGCCTGTCCACACGGCATAAGTCTCAGAGGATGCCGCCTTGACATTTCCACACGGAGGATCCTGAAAGGTGCCCGAGTCTCTAATTGACTTCTCTTGTCCGTGTCGCCACGGGAGGCAAACCATCGCCGGCAGCAGGCCGTCTGCCGCCAGGTTTCTCATTCGCAGCCCGGATGACGCCTTGTACGGGTGGTCCGGCTCGGGAAAGTCGGCAAACCACAGGAAGTCCGTCCCGAAGGTAAGCCCCGTTTGTTCCGATTAGGTGCTACGCGGAAAACAAAGGCTGTCACGCCCGGAAGGTCATTTTGCGTTATGCTTTTATGCCGTTTTGATCTTGATGGAAGACACTTAGACCAGAGCTGTACTTTTATGCTTTTTTAACCTGAGGCACAAGATCTCCAGCAGGGAACAACTTACAAGAGGATACAAGACACAGATTCGACGTGGCATCAACTCGACGGGGAGGGAGGCCCCTGCAACAGGGCATTATTTATCTATAAAGGACTCCTGCAATCCTTGCCAGATTGGAGGAGGAAACTGAAATAGCTGTCTACGCTTGCTTTCCAGGCAGGCCGACAATGAACGAGGGAGTAGAAGCCATGGACAATGAGTAGGCCATCACATCTGATCAGGATATGTGCCAAAAACCGAGCCCTGTCCTGAAAGCACCATGGCAAAAACCCTGCATACAGATGGTCACTCAAGGTGTCCTGCGATGTGTTAATTTTACTATCTGACAAGAAGTAGCAGAACATACATGGAGTATTTGCCTCAAGCTATGTTGGGATTATGATAGCTGAGATGGTTGAGCAGAGTGCTTTGAGCCATTCTCACGTCCATTCATTAGAATACGCTGACCAATGATTCATCGGACCTGGTATCGGTCACCCTCTTCACCAGCACTCACCCCAAAGCTCAACGCCGCGCGCGTGCCACGAAGTTCTGCACATTCGCAACTCACACTAAGATCCCGCATGCAGCCCGGCCCCCTGACGCCTGCCTTTGCCACCCCCACACCCACTCTCCAAGCATTTGGACCGTGGCGCTACTGCCCACTGCAGTTCTTTTCAGATACCATCTTTTCCTCCATGGACCGCCCCACCGGTCCACGGCACCTTAGAGACAGTTGCTCATGACATGTTTGCTATTCCCAGTCTCGGTCACGGAGACAGTTTGCTAACAATTACACTAAGGTCTCCCGATTCAGCCAAGCTGGCTCACCACACCAGCCTCGAAGACACTGCCTACTTAAACACATACACATGCATGCATAAGAGACTCTGCATTTTTTAAACAAGACTTACAAACCTACAACAAATCTGCCAGTCTGTAATTAGCCATCATCTCTTGGGACCTTTATTTTCATACTGGATTTTAGACTAGTTCACGAATTTGGTTTGGGTGTTTGATTATCTTCTTCTTCTTATTCTTATTCTTCTTCTTCTTATTATTGATAATTTATTTGTTTGTTTGCTTGTTTATTTATTTATTAATTTTGTTACATTCTTTCCTATTTTACACCGTTCAGACAAAAATCTTTTTGGCAAATGCTAGATAATGCCCTGAACTGGTCCCAACAAAATAATGAGACTCAGTTCCTCACAGATATGCTGACTCAAAGTTTCCAGTTTCAAATTTTATTGCCACGCCTGCTCCGAGTAACACAGTGAAATTTTTGTAATACTGTTTCAGGGTACAGGACAGTTGTACGCAGGGACAATAAAATGTATTTGCCGCAAAGTGACATATTAAGCCATGATACCCAAAGGAAAGCCATTATTCTCTCCATCCAGTCACGTGAGAAGGGGGGGTAGGTGGGTGGTTGGAGCCAATTCTAACGCAAGATGGGGGACACCCCATTCTCAAAATTAAGCTCAATGGCATATTTAATTTTTGTTATACATAATATTAATTTCACGCTGTACACCGTTTTGGAAGAAAAGCAGCGGCTGCGCTTCGGAAACGACGCCGACACTTGATTTACGTCCAGCAGGTTGGAATTCTACCGAAGACGACAAAACTGATAGCGGGAGAGCAAATTGTTTTATCTCGACACGGTTGTTTTCCACTTCGGATCAAAACTATGCATCATATTAACGACCGAGTTGTTGAAATACCGCGAATATTCATCCATCACGCTGAAGGACTGCAGAGAGACAGCGTTGCCGCTGAGGCCGGCAAGGGGAGCCGCTGCATCGCTGGCTGTAAATGTTAATGCGCCCACACACGCGCGCACGCGCGCGGACAAGCACAGGGATGAGCTGGGAGTCTCTTGACTTGCAGCCTAATGATAATGAACGACCCGGCAGGTTCGGAGACTGAAACACTCCGTCATTCTTTGTCAATCGAACGGGCGAAGGCCAAGGTTACATACAAACTGTCACAATGTCTCAGTCTAATGGCACATCAGGTAGAATTCACACGTCCAGGCCCCACAGAAAAGACTTGATCTATGGTGACTTATGCACCGGTTTTATTTTCATTATTATTATTTATCCTGCTTAACTGGCACTAATTTAAAGCCTAACACAGTCCATAAAATTATATTTCCACCCATCTATATGGCTGAGTATAATAATGTAATTTAGGTTAACTGTCTCGTTTAAGGGCAGCGCAGACGGGCTCATCTTGGAACTTGAACCTGGAAACTCATACGCATCTTTAACTGCCATGCCACCTACTGCCTTGTCAGGGTAATGCGCTTGAAATGAGCTGGTCACAGAAGCCTGAAATCTGCATTCAAAAAAAAAAACACATTGGCAAAGACTGAGGTTCTACTTGTACACATATTAAAAAAAAAAAAACTAATTCAGAGATGAATCACGACTTCCTAAGAGCGTACTGCGCCATGTGCATGCAATCATCTGTCAGTTCATCCTCATTATAAAACTGCCCTTGAGAGCAGAGCGTCCGTTGTGTTATAATGAGACTTATGCTGTGGTCGTAGCGCGTTCCTGGAGAAAACGCTGACGATTTACTCACAGCAGCTAGCTAAAGAAGAAATTCAAGTGTGTGTGTGTGTGTGTGTGTGTGTGTGTGTGTGTGGTGGGGGGGCATTTTCTTTCAAACAGGGGACCTCATTCAGTATATTTGGGAGGGAGAGAAAGCACGTCTTTCAGATGATCTCCGCGTCCTTGGCCGTCTTCATTTTGACACAGTGAATCCCCCTTACATAAACAGCAAATACACAACATAATAACAAAAATATTCGTAAATGACGCATTGTGGCTATTTATCTGTCCCTCTGGCACATGACAGATGTCTTGGAAACAGATCGCAGAAGTCTGATTGTGTCATTAAAATGACAGCCTATCAAATGCATCCACTTCAGCACTTACCCCCCCCTCCCACCCACCCCAAAATAATACTTCAGGGGAGCCTGACACCCCGCTTGGACCTGAAGCATCACTGTCAACCATGTATATGTGTGCGTGTGTGTGTGTGTCAAAGGAAAGCAAGGAGCGACATGTGAAAAAAAGAATTCCAAAATACCTGTACTTGTACTTGTCCAAAGGGCAAACATAGCATCATTGCGTGCCATTATAAAGTTGCTCTGTCAGTATTTTTTCAAGGAACGGTCTAAAGGAAGCTTAAGGTCCAGTAGGGAAAATGTGAAGAGACAAAACTCATGTCATCATAGAAGAGGGACAAGTCGATTTTAAATATATACACACAGGCTCTGCCTACAAATTGGAGCAGCGCCTGCTGGATGTAACTGAGCACCAGCAGCACAGGCACAAAACACAGGCAGCCAACCACTGTGTAAGAAAGATGCTGAATAGCATCAGTTTGTGAAAAGGAGCCGGTAACCTGGATCTCAGACCCGACAAAGGGACACACTGGTGACTAATCCTCCATAGCGATTAATTCGGGGATTTCAGTGCAATCCCCCCCCCCCCAAACCCATAAGGAAATCATCCAATATCTCACACTACACAAAGTGCTGTGTTAGTGTGGTGTCACCTGCCCGGGCCAGCCTGGACCCAAATGTGCGAGATTTCATAACCAGCCCACAACAGCCGGCCGCCATGATTCACCAACAAAATTATAACTGTCTGATAAAGACATATAGTTACACTCTCTAATACATTACATGTTAGAAGCTTTTCGCAGGAAGCTAGTACACAAACGCAAAGAAGACAGCTCAGGGCAGGAGAGTTAAATGCGTATTTTCCACTACCAATATGGAAAAATGTAAATATGGTCAAAAGTTTTCTTCTCTAATTCATGTAGAAAAAAATAATAATACAATCTCCTTCAGTGAATACGCTATTTGGGGAATATTAAACGAATGCAAGGTGCAGTACAGAAATCAAAGAATATTTGACACTGTAAATTCATAGTAACTCCTTGATGGATATTTACAGTAAACTTCTGTAGTGAAATAATCCTTTGAGAACAATAAAAAAAAAAAAAAAATACCTCTGACAGTATATGGTTAAACATTTCACGTGGGAAATGGAACTGTGTGCGCATATATATTATATATGCACACACACCCTGACACACACAAAAGCATAAAAACGCTTATGCCACGTTTTCCAGTGTTCAGAAAGGGGGGGGGGATTGCCACTGTAGCAGAATGCACCCCCCTTCCTAAAAAAAAAGTCTAGGCCTTAATAACACACCCCTGTCAGTAAGCACAGTCTGGACAATGCCCCATCACTCAACGTTCACTTAAAGCTGTGCTTCACCACACGTCGCAAACAAGTTGCACAAAAGAAGACAGAAAACCGATTGACGCCGAGTTAAAATAGTTGGTTATTCATCTGAACGTATCCAACACCCCCATCTCCGCAAGCCACACGCATTCACAAATATAAAATTCTTACTCAACTTCTTTGCTGTCTGATGTTACTTAAATATTTGTGCGTTTTATTTTCTTCCCTAAAGTTTGTCAAAATAATAAAAAAATATGCATGATAAATCAGAGCAAAACGTAAGGTACCTAAAAATAAACACTGTACATGCAATGCAACCTATCACAGAGACTCAGTGAAGGAGTCACATGTGACCTATTGAAAGCAGCATTCCTCAGTCAGACTTCTGCTGTGTTCAGGATGGAGCCTAATAGTTGCATCTAACTTCTTATTCACTTCTGAGCTGAGTGGGGAAAAAATCAATACATTTCCAGCTTGGATCTAGTTATATTGCCCGTACCTCAGACACAGTGATCTGATGCCCTGTTTCCTGAATTACATCGTGAGGAAAGCAGTTTCAAAAACACCAGGGAACTTTATACATAAATGACGCCCTCGATAATAGCATTATTATCTGGAGATACTCTAAAGTTTTCCTAAACTTGAGAATATATCAATATACTGAAGCAATACTCGTCTTTTCGGCTGTCAGTCTATCACAAATTAACACGGACGAGGCGTGCGGGTGATTCATAGAAGAGATACTGAGTAAAGGATTAGTGTAAAGTGGTATGCAACACAGAGTGGGGCTACTTTTCTCTCTGGGCTCTCCGATGCTTTATGTCCTCTTTATTAAATAAAAAGAGAGAAATGGAGACAGTATATCTACTGCAATAGCCTATAGTACACTTGCCAGCCAAATATCGCAACACACATTTTTACGGGCGCTAAGATGAGAGATGCATTAAAACATGCGTTAAAACGCGATACTTCCAATTGATCATTCCGATATAAATGAGTATTGTGAGTATAAAGAAGCCGGTGTCAGTAACATCAGAAACCACTTCTGCTGGAAAAGCAAGTGCAACTCTTTTACCCAGTTAGAAATGCAGTGGCCATATAAATGAACAGAAGCAAAGGAGCACCACAGAGACTATCGAATATATAATTAATGGCTATTGAAACCGATTTTAAAATGTTACTTACTATGGTGTCCAGATCACATATGTTTGGAAATCCAGAGGAATCTTATCTTTCTTCTCCCTAGTCAGAAACAGCGATGCTATCTTATTCCAGACAGAACCCGTGAACTGCAAGAGAAAAATGCATCAGAGTCAGATCAATCCAGTTAAATATATGAAGATTTCCACAAAAGTGCAATCATTTCGGTCAGGCAGGAGAAAAAGAAGAAAAAAAAACAGACGCGTCCGCCGTAACGAGCGGGGATAGATTCTACCTGCGTTTTCTATCCCGCAGCCGTAGACGCGGAGAGTGAATGGGAGCGGTAACCGGGGCAAAGTGAGCTTTCCCTACTGACAGAGCCGCTGTCGGGTCGCCCCTCACACTGCCGCTGACGCCGGGGAAGCGAGTGAGCGGAGATCGCGGCGGAGCCGGGGGACGGGGCGCGCTTCCGCTCACCTGCACTTCCAGCAGCGGCCGCTGGAGGGCCGGCTGCTGGAGCGGGACCCCCGGCTTGCGGAGCGCTCTGGGGGGGGGGCGCTTTATTCAGATCAAGGGGGGGCTGGGAGTTGATCTTCTGTATACACTTATATTTAACGAACCCTATCCCTGATGCTTTCCAACTTCCCCGCAAATCAGAGCCTATATTAAGTTATTAGCCTACCAGACGCTGGCGTGTTCATATAAGGCATGTCACTTTCTTCGCAAGTACATAAAATGTCACGCCTGGAGTACGTTTGCATTCATGTTTAATCAATAAAGGTTCTACAGTGTGTATAAAACCAGCTGGGAATGAAAACAAACAGTAAAAACTCATTAGCGTCATAAATATTCATACTTTGATAACGTAAAAGAAAACGGAGAATTAAGATTAAATAGGAAGAACTGCAAAGACGGAAAATGCAGGTCTCCTGTTTTAAAAATATTGCAGTCTTTATTAATATTCTTTATTATTCTATGACTACTGACAGTGTTTCTAAGTCAATTCCTTAAGTAATCTGATTTGGGCATTTATGACATAGAGTTCTTTATTCTTTGCGCTAGGGGCACTGAAATCGAGATGGTTGTCGAATTTTATAGCATTTCCAGAATAAGCAAAAGGAAATGCTATTATTCAGTGACTAAGTGCTACATACAGACCAACCTATAGCACCCTCCCAAACTTCTGAGTGAATATGTAGAGACAGCAGGAAGGATAAAATAAGGAGTTATGTTGTGAGTTATTGCTTTTGGATTGGACACAGTGTACCCGCCGCCACAGCATGCAGTAAATCTGGTGGCCGGGGGTACATGTTCTGCCAGTGCGCTTGACTTACTTCGTCATTTCCATACATGGTAGCCTCAGATAAATCTGATCAAGCGATTTAAAAATACGTGCGATTTTGTCGTTCGTTCTCATTAAATATTCTTGGTCGCAAATGTAGCATTTGGGTCCCCGAAAAGATAATATTGGACACAGCGAGGGGCTTTGGCTTTAATCTAGTCGCAGGTAAGGATATCGGAGTGAGAGTCTAACGTTTCGGCTGCTCTGTCTGTGGTAAAATAATGATTGCTTACACAGGGGCCCGGAGAGATCAGATGGCACGAACTGAAACGTCATTATAAAATCTCGTTGCTCGGGTCATCCCGTTCCTGGTTGGATCCCGTTCTGTGTAGAGGGCACCTTACCTGAGGAGCAACCAGACTGAGTACCAGAGGCCATATCCTCAGATCAGGGACACCCTAAAGCGGGGGAAAGTTAAGATGATAAAAAATTTAGAACATAACTGGTTGGTCTGGGTTGGGGGACCCAGTGTGATAAGCTTCATGGGGTCCATCTCTAGTGGCACACCTGCCTCTGATGTAAGAGCGTCTGTCAGCTCCGGTTGGGGTTTCACATGGATTCTCACATCAGCTCTCCTGACATGCTACATCCGTGCTGATAATAATGTTCACTTCGGTGGGGTGGGGGGATGGGTGCAGTGGTGGGAATTACTCTGTGGTTTAAGCGTTACATTCGGGAAAATGTACCCATTATGACGACATGATCGCTCATTGAGCAAGAAAATGAGAGCACCCCGGCATTCTCCTGATTCACACAACGCTCAGTTCTAACACTAATTATGAGCACTCTTTGGGTAAAAGTCAATAGGATAAAAGAATGGCCTTACAGAATTCCAGCATACGTGTAATTTGCTTAGTCATACCTGCAGAATAGGTGTCCAGTGCTCCCTGACCTTGTATCAGATAACTGGTTAGAAGCTGGATGGGCGAATGGACCCATGGCATGTATTTGGCATGGCCAGCCTTCTGGGCGCAGATCCCACCCCTGGCTGTATGTGTGGGCTTTGCCTGATCGTGAGGGCTTCGTCCCATGCCCCAGAAATATTGTTTTAGGTCATTCTGAATGTCTGCACTCCCGGCATTCTGCCTGAAACGCTGGCACACCCATCCACAGTGTCCCCTGCCTCAGGCCGGCAGAGTGTCTGTGACCCTGCACTGGGCAGGTGTTTATGGAAATGGGCATATCAGCAGTATAAGGTTGATCAAAAGCAATATTCCCCCAAGCACAAAATATCAGTCGTTTCCTCAATATAGGCTTTGTAGGCTAAGTAGTAGGATAACATTAGAATTTCAAATTAAGTAATTTTCATCTTACTTGACATGTGTAAGTTGTTTGCGCTATGCATTTGTTCTTTTTATCAGCTGCCTTTCTCACCTCCAGTGAATTGCCTGATCTTAAAAATCCAGATCTCTCGCAGCACTCCCGTGATACATCCATCTTCCATAAGCGTTTATCCAGGACAGGGTCACAGAGTGCCTGGAGCGTATCCCGGGAAAGATGACACAAGGCAGGGGACGCCCTGGATGGGATGCCAGTCTATCACAGGGCTCACAAACTATGGGCAATTTCGAAATGCCAGTATGATTAATCATATGTTTTTGGACTCAGGAAGGAAACCAGGAAACTTTCACAATATATTCAGAACATGTAAGCTCAAGAAAAACAGAGTGGGGCCCAGATTTCAGCTCCCATGCTGAAGGTGTGACGAGGTGTGTACCATCCTCCAATGCGATCCACAATCATATAAACATTTCTAATGCATAAGATTAAAACTATATTTGCAATGACATCAAGAAGTGGAGACAGGCTACAGAGTGACTTCTTAAGTTCTGGCATTGTTTAAGGTTTTTTATAAACTATTAAATTCCTAATTTTAAAACATAAATCCAATTGTAATTGGGCACAGTGGAACCAAAGGCAAAAAAAAAACTCTTGCATAGTTTCAATCTATAATTGGCATCAAGAGGTACAAATAATTATTTTGATTTACTACAGTATTATACCCGTTTTGTGTTTTTGGGTCTGTTCTATGTTATAGCCTTAATATACAGCTTGTTATAACTTCATGATGATAAATGGTCCTCCCGTCCATGGGGTACCCATATACTTTAACCTCTCAAGGTGCATCATTTTCCTTAACAGGTGGCACTACATATTTCCTGGAAGGGCCCACTTCTTCTTGACACACCCCATTTAACCGTGACGCTGTTTCCAGTATATTGCCCTTGTAAACGCGGCCCCCCCCGGCTGCTCACCTGCTGAAACCAATTAAAACGTGCAGCTTGTAAATATATCTTGGCCTGTAGGTGCGACAAGAGCCTCACGATGAGATGTTCCAGCATGATGTTTGTGTGTGTGGTTGTCTGTGAGGGGTGTGCATGGGGGCGGGGCCACAGGGGGTACTGAAAGCTCATTGCCCACCCCCCCCAGTGTCCTCTGTCCTGTCACTCACTAATTCAAAATATATCATTGGCTAATCATGAGGGTGACCTGTATGCATGAATTATAGCCCCTCTTATGCCCCTGACTATGAAAAACAAATCGTAGAATTGCCCCAGTTGTCTGTGCTTTCCTGTGGTGGACCTGATCTGGTCGGGTCAATAGGATCATGCAACATTTGAATAGGACGCTTCATTCTGGTATGGGAGTAGAGGTAAATTTAACGAACAAAAGACAATATTGGAATTAGGGGCAATGCACAAAATAACAAGATGGATATTAGGTGTAGGAAAGGGCTACAGAGGGTATGGGCTCCTGCATCAGGTCAGAGTGTGTTTTCTGGAGCAGGAGAAGACCAGCAGCCAACCTTCTCTGCATTATCACCCCCGGACATGTTTCCATCTGAACAGGGTGTCTGCATTATACCGAGATTATAACTATTTATGATCATTTCTGATGTTTTATAAGGGTACTTTATATACATACTTAAAACAGCAGTCTTACGAGACGGTTAATGGCTGTGATGTCATTAAAATAACTAATAACTGTGGGGCAGGCAGCACAGCTAGTAACAGTGATATTAATTACCTGTCAAATTAATTTCTCAAGTGAAAATACTGTACCATATGGTTATCTAGTCCTCATTTAACTTCCCTGCCTGTTCATGCTCGGCATAATCAAAACCTCAGTTTCACAAATACAGATAATACACCAACGGCTTTCAGGGGATTATTTAAATTATCCAGTTTACATCTGTATTTATCAGGTTGACATGAATGCCCTGATGCTGAACATGTCGACAACAGCGGGCCGATACCACCATCGCCGAGAGATTAGCATTAGCGTGTTTCTGCGACATCATACACGAAGACCTTATTCTTCGACATACTATGTGCATCACATGCTAACTCGTTAGAAAAATTTGCCAGCGTTTTAATTGGCTTCATGCCGCAGAACACAAACGAGAATAGTCCAAAGTGATGGCGTAAGACTCTGACTCAAAATCGGCAAGCGGTTAACTCTGCGGTTCTTGGTCTGTGTTTTCTTTACTGTAAGTTTTATTTAACAGAAGGTGATGGTGATTGTAGACAGGGCAACTTTTTGACCAAAATTGCCAACCAGATACAACAAAGGGCAATTCATCTGCATCTGGATGATCGCGAAAAGTTGCCCACTGCTGATAAAACTTTTTCAAATACAAATTTGTTGCCCAATATTGGAGGGGAGGTGCCCAAGCAACACTGCCCGACAATATTGCTGAAAAAAGTTGCCTTGTATAATCACCTAAAAGTAATACCTGATGTTACCAGGGTTGCCAAATTTGGCTGGCGTGAGACTTTCAATTAGATAAAAGTCTGCACACATATCCACACGTATTTACATGTATGTAACAGTTATATTACCTTGTAAATAACAGTCTGTATGGCTTTCAAACGACCCCGACGCTTTTGATATAGCTAATTTTGGGTTTATACTGGAATAATAAAGATTTACCGTATGATTTCTTGCATGAGCCTGAGAGTCTGAAAGCGTGAGAGTCACTCCCGAGGCGTGAGAGCTGGCAACCCTGTATTGCCAAAGAGAAGAACATTTCAAGTTACCATAACAAGCACCATATATTAAAAAATACATGCTATCTAATAAACTCCTATTAAAATTCCTGCCTAAATAGCTGAGTAATTAGCAAACTGGCCTTGTGTGGCTAAGAAAAATAACCACTACCCAAGAAGCGAAGTCTTATGTTATTAGGGTAGCTTATTTGTGGAATAGACTTGTCGTTCTTCAGCCAGAAATAAACATATGTATTCAGTGAGGCTCTGCTGCAGTTGAGTACAAAACGTCAGAACAGATGCACTAGGATTTGTCAGACAGGAATTATTTTTAAATTTACTAAAAACTGGACAGCAGTTCCAAAAGAGAGGAGCGAGCCATAATCACACACTTCTGTCATGTTTAACTTTTTTTTGTCTCGTTTTATTTTTGTATGAGACATCCCCTGAAACACTGGTGAAATATTTAAAAGATAACCTGTAACGCTGGGGCATCATCTAAGCATTAATGTGCGAAAATAATTTAAAATGTGCTCTGTGACGTTCAGTGGTTTGTTAAGCAGAGTCTCTAATTGGGATGATGTCGACCTGGAGGCATGAAAATGTTCTCCGTCAAGAGGTGAGGAGGAGGGAGCCAAGGTGTCAAACTTGAGGACATATTACCCATGCGATGGCAGAGTAAGCCCACCAGCACTCCGGAGCGTGAACAGAAAACACCTCGGAAGCATAACACTTCCAATGATGAACAATTACAAAGTGTTTCGGATCACCAGATGTCACACGCGGGCCTGCTCGGATAAAGTTCTCACCTCGCATTCAGCTCTATGCAAACTTTTATTCAAATTCACTTACGTTTTATTTACTAGCACTGCTGTCAGCTCCGGTCAACCCATCAGGTGACCTAGGCAGCCATCTAGGGCGCCATCTTCTGGTGGGGTGCTGACATAGCAAGTCAGTTTCACTGTGTGAAAGATAGGGGGCACTAGAGGTGGAGGCTAGGGTCCTATATGAGCATTGATTGATACCAGGGCTGGACTGGTAATAAAAATTGCCGCCCATGGTAAATTTTGCAGACTGGGAGGAGGGTTCCTACCCCCACGATAGATTTTGCTGGCCCATATCAGGGTTGTAGCAAGGAAGTCTGGTCCTGGCAAAATGTTACCTTGGGCCACCACAGTACATTCTGTTAAATGGAAGTGGGGGCTCCCTCTCGGGCTACCTCCAGTCCAACATTCCCCCCCCCCCCCCACTGACAGCTCTGGTCCGCATACTCATCAGCCCACCAGGAACATACCCCCAGATGCAGCCCGGCCCGGTACTGACTGCTACAAAGTGTTGTTACTTATTGGCACAAAGTTTTACAGAATTTATGCTCAATATTTTTACCTTCTCCCTACTGAAAAGTAAAGAAAGGATTTGAAGAGGTACCAAATGACACACGGAGCTCGCTGGACCGTATTCACGTTTGAATTAAGGTGCTTCATCGGATGAATCCACACTTTGACCGAAATGCTCGCGTCGTAATTCACTGTGAGGATTTTAGCTATAAGAGTGATCGCCTATCATCGCCCTTTCTGGCAAATATAGACAGAAATATATTTCTGATCCTGTGGGATCCACTTTGTATCAGCTGCAAAACGTCTGGAAAATTGAGAGTTTATAACATAATCCACAGAGTTTTAACTTTTTCAGCTCAAGTCAAGTGAGGCTGAGTGTAAAGAAAAGCACACTAAATGAAATGCGGCATCGTTTAAATGGCAGTTTTCGTTCCACTTGTTGCGTTCAGCCTATTTATCTATAGTTAAAATCTATAATTTAATTTAAAAGAAATGAAATCAAAATATATTATTTCTTCATTGTGAGATGAAGATGGATAGCTGGAAGCGGGTGTAGTCGTTTCATAAATGGAGATAAATTGGCAGTCGTCTCTCTGAGGGTGATGCTGTGCTTAGATGAGGTTCTTGGCAAAGAAAGCTCCATGAAAGGGCTTTTCTCAAAATTTCCATCTTCTGCACTTCCACCAAAACAGAAAACCCTGGACCTTCCCTTGTTTATGTTAAAAATAGTCCTAATAGGCTTCCTATTAACCAAAATGATATGCATTTAACATTCAGATCAAGGATCTCATCAAAGGCTGTGGATACCAGTAACTCACAGGATAACTAATTACTCCCGTTTACATCCATATCTATAATACACACCTAAATGCCCCAAAACAGAATATGTCAAGAACACTAAAAGGAGTGGGTGGCATTTTAACCAGTGACTCATTAGCAGGTAGTTACTGGCATAAACTTGATTTAAGTACTCAATATGTGAAATAATTTGACATAAGCCATGACACGTTAGTCATTTACAGCTTGTGCCTTAATCAGCAGCAAAGCCTTAAGCCAGAGGACACAACTGAGAATTGCCCAAAGCAATGGAGCAAGACACTGACTCCAAATGTGAAAGCGTTCAATGCTACAATTCTCGATTGATCACATGACGGCAGCCAGGTATGGCTTGTCTGTTAAATAAAAACCAAACGGTAATGCTGTTATTGTCAGTCACTTTCAGCGACGGTATTTTATTTATCTGGGTTCCAAACGATGAACAGGATTAACTGTCCTGTACTTGCCCCCATCATTCCCTCTCTCTACCACCCATCATCTCTTGTTTTGCTATATTATGTGTGCAAAACACAAATTAGACATGAGCCTCAGCTCTGCTGACACCAACCTTTACCCTGGTCACCCAACACAGCCTGTCATTTGTGGTTTTCGGTGACACCGGCCATCATGCTGCTTCCCCTCCGCGTTTGACAATCCCAGGTCGCCCGTGAAATCCTCACTGGCAAAGGGTAGGATTCCCGTTCAGCCCCTGTGTAAGTGCAGTGCTTGTAGCTGTCATGCTGGTATCACAGTAGGTTATGGATAAAAGCCCGGAAACAGGTTCAAGGGAAATCAGCCTGACTGAGTATAACAATCTGCTTTGACTTCAAAGGCGTTCGAATCCGAGGAACAATACAGAAACAGATTAGCACCCCGTGGGGGTGCCTGTTTCGATATGAACCGAAGTCGTTTCCAGTCTTGCAGTCGGAGTGGCTACATTCGATGGCGATCTTGCTGTTCCCAAAACACTTCAGTGTTCAACCAGGAAGTCAACTCAAGGCGGTGACGAACGGACAAACAGTGTCAGGAGCACAATGAGAGGTTACAGTAATGGATGTTACCGTGTGTGCTATAAGGCTCAGAGGCCTTAATGCATTTTAATGCACTTTCCCTTCACTTAACGTAAGCACCTGCATGAAGGTCAGAAGATATACATGTATCACTAATATAAAACCTACAATATGGCAGCCTTCAAATAATGAAAGTGATGATGAAGTTGAGGCCACAGTAGAATTGCATTTACAGCATACAGACGAAACATTTTAATGGAGATGAAAGTTTTTTTATGTGGAAATGAACGAAAAAAAGTTTAACCTCTGACACTTGGCGAGAAGCTGAACTGAAATGAAAAAGTGGCCAAATTCATGCAAGGATTCAGTTAAGAAGATATGAATTCAGAAGGACACTTTGCAAATACGTGGAACTATTGGCTAGTCCTTTTCAGAATTTGAGGTTATTGTCATCCTGTGGTACTTGAATTAGGCTATTTCACACCTGATGGAAGAGGTGGGAAAAAAAGAATTTGCTGTACAATTTTGGCAGGATGAAGGTTTTTTTTTTCATGAAAACTTATGGGTCTGTTTCAGCTGGGTGCTATGAAGAAAATTGACAGAAAACAGGACCACACAATCAACTGTGATGTTTTCAAAAAAATGAGTTTGACATTGAAAAATGTACAGGGCAATGGTATCCGTGACCCACAACCCCAGAGGCAAACAAGTGTAAGTGCAGCATGGCTCGTAACCAAAACCAGTACTACCATACCACAAAGGGATTGACTGATTGTTTGTGCTGGTAACTCACGTGCCGAGTTAGAAGTTGTGACGATGCAGGTTTGTTCTGCAATCAGTCCCTCACTGGTTATATGAACATGGCCCTCAGGGCCGGTCAATCCGACATGGGCAGCAACGTCCGAGGGGCACCGATTTAGCAAGCCGCTGGCCCCACCTCTGACATCACCATCCAAATAAAGTGAAATTAGGAGGTGAAGTTTTCGGGGGGGGGGGTCCTCCAGTGCAGCTTGCCTACGGCGCTGATGGCACTCCACGTTCCCATAAGCCTGGTACTTTACATACTGCACACATTACGCCAACTGTTAGGGTGGGGAAGAGTCATACAAACTCCATCAGCATCTGTGGATACAGGGCATGCATTTCTCAAAAGTTATTTCAACGCGAGTGCCGTCTATTGGGAAATATATCAGGCGATAATCCTTCAGGTTAAAGTATCTATCTTCAGCCCATAGTGAAGGAGCAAATTAGATGAATTTGAAGGCATTTACTTAAACTGGTATCCCATACAGGGGTGCCCAGCCTTGGTTTGCTTTGCAGGTGACCCAGAACATGGTACTTTGATGTTTATGGAAAATATCTAGATGGATGGAAGCATGCATGGTTGAACAGATTTTATTAAAAACAATATGATGTTCCACCAACATATCCAGCTCTTGCCAAACATATAATGATTTTGTGTGTGTGTGTGTGTGTGTGTGTGTGTGTGTGTGTGTGTGTGTGTGTACTCTGCAGTTACGGTAATTGTAACATGTGCAGCTAGAATTCTGTTTTCACCTTAATGCATACTCTAGAATTCAAAGATTCTCTCTCAAGATTTTACACCCCCCCCCACCCCCCACCACCCTAAAATCACCTGTGTGGATTTGCTGTTATCTATGCAGGAGGCTGCATAAAATACCACTGGCTGTTACAGACAAACTTGCAAACACGCATGGAGATAAAAATGGCTGTGTGGCTGCCCTCTTGGAAAAGGTCATTACGCCTTCATGCTGCGCAACAGAGAACACTGGTCCTTACCCTCTCATGGTCTACATGGGGTACGACCAATTCAATAATGTCATGGGCACTGTTAATTAGAGCACCGTCTGAAAACTCCAAAAACTGAATATACAGGCAGAACGAGATCTGTTCCCTTAGTCTGTCTTTAAGTCGAATTTGTAGGTAAGTCAGAAAAATAATACAGTATATCATAATAATAATAATAAGAAGAAGAAGAAGAATGAGAATGAGAATAAAGAGTAATAATAATAGTGACTACATAGGGCACTGTACTATACCTAGAGCCAACGGACTACTGAAGTTGCGGAATATTGTCATGAGCATCACAAAATAGCCCATGCGTTCATTATTAAGAACCATTGTATTTAATCTGAATTTATGGAATTCTGTTTGTACGTACGAGTTTTTCATAAGTCAGACGTTCTTAACCCGGGGCTACCCATAAACACCATAAAGTTGCATGGCTGAACAAATATTTGACTTTAAACCGGAGAGGCATAACTGGAGAAGGCGTTTGAGGACTGTCAATTCTGTTTTCCAAACAGCACACATTTAGCATCCAACCTATTCAACAGTGTTACAAGTATCTACACCAGCTTCTATTTCATGTTTGTATGATATTTCTTACGGCACTTAGACTGTTTATTTCAGCTGCAAGGGCATAGCTAGAGAATTTGGGCCCCATGAAAAAATATCATGTTGGGCCCCCTACCCAGATCAAATCGCGTTCCAAATTATTTAGGGCCCCTGTCAGTCAGTGGTCCTTGGAATTGTCCAAACACGCCCCCCCCTTTCTGGTTCTGTTGGCCTGTTGAAATGTTCAAATGAAATTTCTACTCATCTAACAGTCCAAAGATATTAGAACGGAAACACTTTGTGGGATGAGCTGCAGGGCTGTCTCCAGAGGTAGGTGATTCAGGTCCAGAGAGTTGAATATAAAGAGTCACATTCACAGAGAACTCAACTGGCTGGTTGAAACAAAATCTTGGTCTGGACTTTTACCATCTGGATCTGAACTACCCTCCTTTGCCTGGCTCATCCTGTGAACTCCTCCGTTTATCATTTTTCTCTATGCCTCTTCTTGTTCTGAGCGACTGGTGGATGCTTCTCTCCATTGGTGTGGCCGTCCACCTTCAGACAGAGAGGTATGGTGAATGGGAAAGCTGCTCATCCATGCTGGATAGCGGCTTACACCAGAACAACAAGAAGTCACCTTTTAGAGCAGGCAAGTACAGGGCGACATGGGGATTTATGTTCGTCTCAACAACTGGAAGGATTGAGATGAAGGAAAACCCATGACTTACTCCTTTTGTCTCTCTTTCTCGCATTCTCTCTCTCTCTCTCTCTCTCTCTCTCTCTCTCTCTTTCTCTCTCTCTCTCTCCCTTTCATACAGAGAGGCACATAGACACAAACAAACAATCATGCAGACACACACATACACCACTGTGGCATCCCTGTAGGACTGCAGCCAAGGAATTCCTTGAGGGATTAGGGTGGGAATGGGCTTGTCAGCCCAGGATGTGGTGTGCCTGCATTCTGTCATCTTTACAGAGAGGTCTCTACCGAGATAGCCCTTCCTTTCATCTCGAAGGCAGGCCAGCGTACAGTAATTCACACCCACATGGGTTTCTTTCCTTTCAACAACAACAAATGCCAGCCAACCACTTATTTTCTACAGCAAAGTTCAACCTGCTTTAGGAACTCCAAAGCCATAAATTGCAAATGCATTTTCTCCTTAAGTAACCAAGTTTAAAAATGCTCCAAGCGTCTGATTATACAGCGATGTATTACATTGTGTCTGAAGGGAATATTCATTAAAATATTAGCAAAGCTATTTTGTATTAATAGATGTATAAACAGCAATTTTCCAATGGTTTGTAATAGATTCATCCATCCATCTTCCATGCTCTTAACCTGGACAGGGTCATGGAGGGGTCTGGATCGCATGAACATGGACATGAGCAGATAAAGTATACCCAGAGAAGGCTATAGCAGGATGCTAATGCCCTCGGGCAGCATCGCCACCAGCAGATTGACATGCTTTATGTTTTAACCCTACACATCATATAAGACAGTGTCTCCCCTCATCAAAGGCTTGCAATATCAAAACAGAATGTAGTGAACGTAGTGTCACTCATAGCATGCGTTAATGCACTGCTTATGTTTAAATAAGTTTCAAATAAATTCAGCTGTAAAATCAAAAGCGAGAATCTTGCGATTCAAACACCATCTATAATGTCACCAAAGCTTATGCAGCCTGTAACTCAGCGACCCCCCCCAGCTGTGAATGCGGGAGACTGTCGGCTGGTTCTGAAACGAATGGTGTGATCTGATCTAGTTTTCCGCATCTGATCTTATTTTTCAGATAAAAATAAAAAATAAGAATTATTATTATTGTTATACATAAGCGTAAGTTCAAAATAAACCGTGAATTCTGAATACTTCAAATGCAAATGCTTGAAATCCAGAGCACATCCGTCATTAAAAAAGTAAATTAATACATCCCCCACCGCCAAGGGAAAAGTAATCTGTCAGCAACGAGTAACATGATTGGTGCATTTAACCAATGTGCGCACTGAACTTGAACCTTTTCCAGGCATTTCTCAAGCTGACATTTCTTTGGGAGACTGCCCACTGTCATCCGCATCGAGACATACGTTCAGGATCTATTTCTCATAAGCCGCAAGCGTGCCCACTTTATTTACAGTTCTGAGAGCCGCCGTGACACTGCAAAGATTTAAAACTTTAATTCAGCACAAATTTACATTTCTATTTCAAAATATATCGTATAAAAATTACTAAAAAGTGCAATTAAAACAAGCAAGAAAATCCCTTTTCTTTTAGACTTTGAACAAGAAATGAAACGTGTGGCCTTTGGGTATGTTTTTAAATAAAACTACGGATTTTATGATGGACCAAAAAAACACAAACAGAAATGCAGTCATAAAGCAAGCTGCACTAAATATATAATGTCCCTTCAATCTACAGAAATTTATCCTGACCTTGAAACGTGTCAGTGGGCGTGACACAAAAAATCAACTTCCACAGCAACAGGAAATGAGAAGGTATCTTAGGACACCGGCAGTGAGGATCGACGTGTTGTGTGGATTCATCTTTAAAAGAACACAGATGATTAGACAGTACGGATAGTCATCCTCTGTTTCTTGGGAAGCGAAGTGGAAATTGTCAGATGGCCAGTAGATGATGGCCCTCTTGGGAATTATGCGGTATACACTGATCAGTCTGGTTAGAATACACACACAGTGATCACAGAAAGTCTTGGGATGCTTGGTTAATTCAGTAAAAATATTGCAAATTTATCATTTTTATAACAAGAATTATTACTTTATGAAACCCAAATTAGTTTAAAAAAAAAAGTTATTCTGAGTTAAAAAGGCCATTGACAAGTAGTTTCTTTGGGTGCTTTTTAATTAGTAACACCATTAAAATGACACAAAACACCAAACGTTTGTGTGTAGTATCCCTTAGGAAGCCAACAACCACAACTGCAATTAATAGCAAAATGGCATCAACAGAACAAAAATGATGACACTTAATAAAAAGAAAATGTCTGTGCAAAAGATATGCGCAGATACATTAAACATCGCTTGTCAATGGACTTTTATTATGAAACCAAGAAATTTGCAACATTTTTACTGAATTAAGCCAGCACCTCAAGACTTTCTGTGAGCACTGTATGTAAACATAATGAGATATAACATATAAAACATCTTATCTTTCTCATCAAACTTCATTTTCAGATTGATGCATATCCGTTACATTGTCTCAAGGACCTTGAAGTTATCCAAAAACACCTTGGCCAAGAAGGATGCCAGCCCATCACAGCACAAATACAGTATAGGCAATTTATAAATGATCTGAGGGAGGAAAGTACTGAGTACCCAGTACCCAGAGGTGACCCTTGTAACATGGCAAGTACATACAAAGTTCTAAGGTGTGAGCTAACAATGACACTTACTGAGCCAACAGATATATACTATCTCCGATATTTCTGCTATGATGGACTGGTATTCTAAAGCTCCCTCATCATCATAAATACAGATTAATGCTGCCATTGCTTGGATTAATGTTATAATAGTGCTATCATGCTTATACGTAAAGGGTAGCCCAAGTTGGTTACCCATTATACAAGTAAATTATTAAATTCCTTATTTATAACACCTATTATTATTTCATTGCGCTCCAAGGCTCTCAACCTTCATACTGCCTGATAAATGAATTAACATAAATGTGCACACACATAAAACACATATGATTCTTATTTTACTCCATAGCATTTCTATGAAGGCACAAGGTGCCCAAGTAATCATGTGCAGTATTGCAACGTCAGATCCCATGTGGACGCTGCTTGGGGTCATTATCCTACTGGACTGTTAATCTCAAAGCAATTACTCTGAAATATTGCTGGGCACCATCATTCGGAGGGAAAACTCTTCTCTTGGGAGCTCGATCTCATCCCTTGGACCAAGTGAGGTGACATCCACCACCATGCTGATTCAAAAGCTCACGATCATCACTGTTTCTAACATGATTATATTACACTGTAAAATTAATATTATCACATAATAAAAGTATTGGGGAGCAGTTTTGGTTTAGAAAATTAAATGTATGAGCTTCTGTACCTTGGGCAATATTATTGAGACCACCTTAATAGGGAATTTAGAACACGCTATGAAGCTAGCTTGTTCATCACTTAAAAATTTTCTAAAACTTTTATTGTTATGCTGGTTAAAAAAATAACCGGCCCATTAATTTATCGAAAATACAAACTTAGCTTATTATGTCATTAGACTATTTTTACATGCGATCAATCAATTTGAGAGCAGAATGCATTTAGTCTGCATATTCAGTAAATTATTAAAAACCAAAGCTGAAGACTTAGTGTCAAGTAAATTAAGGAAGCAATTGCTTACAATCAATGGAGAACACACTATACTAAGAATCAATACAGCTTAAACACCACTCATTTCTTTTAATTTAACCACAACTCATCTAATTGGTAAATACCCATCTTGACTGCATGCATAACCATATAAAACAATTAGTCTTTCAAATATGCACAACAAGCAATAACAGTTTAATTATGCAGACACTTGACATACCGCAACATAGCAGACTCTTAATGCCCCATTATTGATTCCAGACAATGCATTAATTTACTGTGATGTGTATATTCTGACATACAAAAACTCTTCATGTATACCAATGAAACAGAAGGCCTTGTGATTCCTCAATCCATCCATCTTACAGCTGACTGTACAGCACAAAACTGCAAGGTGCCACAACCTTGAATGGGATGCCAGTCCATCTCCGGATACAGAGAGCCTGCACTACATTTTCAGGGGCCCTCGGCAAAGCTTCAGGAGGCCCCCCTACCAAGGAAACTGGCAATCACTCCACAACCTCCACAACGCAGGTAATTCAGAGGCCTGAGGCAACTGCTTATTCTGCCTGTAGCTAGATCTGGCCATGTTTCTGCCAGCACCTAAACATTTTAAGTTGATATATATGGCTTTATTTTTCATTATTTTGAATTTTGTGTTATTATTCTTTTTATATGAATTATATACAATAGTAATCATATTCTAGAGAGCAGATGGGAGAAGTTCTATATGAGCCATTTAAAAGAAGTATGTATGTGCATTGCATGAGGATTTTTAATCTGACAACCTGTTTTTGAAAATGATTTTCCATCACGAGTTTGTCAGATGCAACAGGCTGCAGCAGCAATTTTCCAAAACTCAAGAACTGACAGTGATAAGGAATTTGTGGTAATAAGTTTATGGGCACATTTACGGACAATGGCTGCTTTGCTAAAAGGTATAGCCTTGAGGAGAAATAAAAAAAAAAATGTGAAAAACACATTAACAAAATAAAACTCTTGATGGCATGAAATGAAAATAGAGCCACTAACCTCAGCTGGGCAATATTTGACAAATTAATTTTTGCTGTAGCTTAAGAGGTAGAGTACACTAATATATA
>JAAGVU020000049.1:3336647-3351686 GCA_011763525.2 Mormyrus iriodes
GCCACTAACCTCAGCTGGGCAATATTTGACAAATTAATTTTTGCTGTAGCTTAAGAGGTAGAGTACACTAATATATATTTGCCCCTTTTTCGTACACATAACAGCTGACGCAAACAGCGATTATGATGTTCAAAGTCATCCTGGTTTGTAGCTCCCAACAGGGGCTAAGCTCTGTGGAGGGAAGCAGATGGAAACGTTAAGATGTGCTGCCTTCATTTACCCCATTGGTGGGGCACACATGGGGAGTAGGAATCCCCATGACATTTAGATCCGTGCACAAATGGTGATGACTTGTCACAGTATGTCTCCCCACGCAATGTAAGTTTAGAATTGAGAAAGCTAGTGAGCTCGCTCCATTCACATTGAAACATTTGAAAGGACAGCTATTTCTGAATCTCGTTTTACTATTTCGGATTTTAGGAGTCTTCTGAAGGCTCGATGCTCATTCCCAACTAAATTTTGCTAAGAACCAATCCAATAGCTAGTTCTTAAAAGTCAACCATCCATACAGTGGGAGTTTTTAGTGCTGTTATGGGGCACCCACTGGAAAAGCGTATTCTTCAGTAGCTCTGAAGGTGCTGAAAAGATAACGAATTAAGTTGTAGTTAATTAGATCTTAACTAATTAAGATCGCCCAGTACACTACGCAGACTCATGTTACAAAACCAAACAGCATCTTTAGTGTAAGAGTCAGGTATATGTGAAAGCACACATGAGCAAAGGGCTTGGTAGTGAGTTATTCACAATAGTTTCCCTTCACAAGCTTGAACGGGAATGAGGTGGGATTGGACGTAACACAGTACCAAAATAAGAAACCGCATTCACTAACAGGAGGGCGATTTCATATAAACAAACAATGAGCCTTAGGAGACACGTTCAAATTGTATCTGGGTTACTGGAGCTCAACAAGACAGAACACCTCAAATCTATACATTTCGAGAAACAACAAATTGCAGATGGTACTAATCAATACAAATATCAATACAAACACACACCCGAGGCTCCCTCCGAAGGCAGCCCGAGGCTATGACACTCTCTACCGCAATATACTCCAGCACACTCTTGTTGGTCATTTTTGTTTTCTGTTTATTTTACTAGAACATTGTGAGACACTGACAGCATGAACCAAGTGGCCGCAACAGCAGACATTGATGGCTGTAGCATCAGCCCAGATTCCGAACTCAGAAGATGGGTGCTGTGCTCCTGGGAGAGTTAACACCAGCCCAGCTAACAATTTTTGGTTCCCAGAATGTTCCAGAACGTTATTTTTCTGGTTCTGGGATTGTTCTCTGAAAATGCATGTCATTGTCCTATGGTTAGCCAGGAAAGTTTATTTTTTAAACTAAACTATTATGTTTTGGTTATATGTTTTGGTCTAAGGAATATTGTGTTTATGGAGTGTTTGCAATGTAGGTACCTTTAGAGAAGCTTTGGATAACATTCCTGTTTGGTTGCATTAACATTCTCCTAACCGCTGCAATACAAGAAATCTTTAAAAAACCTTATGACAATGTTCTAGGTAGATTCATTTAACGTTATAGGAACATTGTTATAATGTTAGAGTTTTTTAGTTCCTAAAACATTGGGTGAACGTTCTGATGTATGATAACTTGGATAGAACATTCTCAAAGAACTATGAGAAGATTTTGGAACCCTAACCATAGGAGAACCATAGGTTAATGTTAGTTTTATAGTTCCGTATTTGCTAGGAGTGAATGTAGAAGTAGTGAAAGAGATTGCCTGTTCATGCAAGGCTCCAGAGTTAGTTGAGCTGTGCGGCCATACCTGTGGGCTAATCTCACATGGTAGAACATGACAAGGTTGCAGTAATTGACAAGTCCTAACTCATACAGCTTCGATTGGGTGGTACAGACTCTTACCCTACCTCCAAAGTCTGATTACTTCCTTAGCATTACTGCTAATTGCTTTGACTAATTGCCCACTGGACACGGTTTTTTTTAATTAAAAAAGAGGTGAGATGAGTTTCTCTGGACCACTGAGCCGGCAAAGAATTTGTGTGAGGCCAACACAGTGTTGCATCTATACAGAAACACTAAGATAAGCTAAAATCTGAAGTGCAAGCTGGCTAACTTCTGGTAGCTTGCTAATCAAGAGCTTTCCCTTTGCAAAATGCGTGCTTAACAGGAGAAGATCCTTGTCATTGGCCTGCAATAAATCTTCACAAAGGTGCATCCGTTGGGGGTGGGGAAATTTTGGAGGCTCTGTGCGCTTAGCATCCTACCAAGAGCAAGGCAGAGCTCTTCTTCCTTTGTGTATACGTTTGCTGGTTTCTGTGATACACGCCCTATAACAGGGTTGCCAACTCTCACACTCATGCTTCCAGATTCTCACGCTCACAGAAGAAATCCTGCTGCAAATCCTTATTATTCCAGTATAACCCTAAAATTAACCACATCAAAAGCGCTGGGATACTTTGCAAACCCTGCAGACTACTTATAAGGTAATAAAACTGTCACATACATTTAAATGCACATGCAGACTTCTCTCAAATTGAAAATCTCACACCAGCCAGCTGACCAAAGTTGGCAGCCCTACCTATAATCAAACCTGAAAAGGCTTTTCTATGGACAGACCCCCTTTAAATTATTGGGAAGAGTTAAAATTTAAAACTGTATCACCAAAGAAGCCATGTTTCATTAACCCTTTGCTGAAGGCATCTGACCACAGTCTTCTCAGTCTAGAACTCAGTTGATCTTACGTTTTTCTTTTGAAAAAAATAAAATCTCTCATGCAGAATTTAGAACCCCCCCCCCCATGCACCTGTGACAGATCACTCTCTATGACTGACTTCTTGCCCTTGGAGGTGTCAAAATGTCTAGATTGATGTTTCTGGATGATTGTAATACTCCCAGTTCCCCCCCCCCCTCTTTTATTCGATGTTTCACCGGTGTGCTCCCATGCCAGGCGAGACATAGCAATAGTCTGCATAGGTATAGATACTTCTCCCATCTAGATCATTATGGGCAACTATGCCATCAGCAACTGATCATACAATACAGTTACAAAGCACTCGTGTCTTTCCAATAGCATGGTAATAGTATGGCAAAGTGGAATCTATTCTGGTCCAGTTTTACGTGATCTTAGTCCCTTCAGGTACCCCAAAAATATGTTCTCTGTCATCATGATAAGGCATGCATGCCTTGTATCCTTCGCACATCACTTAATGATAGTATGATAGCTAAATGGCATGTTATGGAATGGACAGAATACACGGAATGTATATTTGGGACTTCCGTTGCCAGCCCTAGCAGGTAGGGCTTCCCCTTTGAGTCTTGAGTTCTTCCCAAGGTTTCTTCCTACTAGGGAGTGTATTCTAGCCACTGTTGCCCCTGGCTTGCTCTCCCGGGGGCATTGGACAGGAAAAATGTAAAGCACTTTGAGACAATGTAAAATTGCTATGTAAATTGATTGAATTTAATATATGGGAAGATTTGCCATTTACTGGAATTAACAAAAAATGATTGCCCAAAATGATTGTGCATAGCAAATTTGGCTGTGTAACAGTGGCACTCATTGTGATGAACTAGAAGCCATACCAACTGCAATATGTGCTCTATGAGGGTCTTCACACATTCTATAGGTCATAGCCATGAATCAGCGTGACATTCTCTCGGATAGTGTGATGTTCACGTGTGGCAGATTCCAGTGTGGATGGTACAGCCGGGTGCACTGTGACACATTCATGTACATCGTTAGTAACCTGTGGGTCTATGCACTTGCTTTCTGCCGATTACTGTACTCACGCCAGAAAGAAACACAGATGTGTCAAAACAGTATGAATGGTCTGCATTCCCAAATTTACGCTGTTGACAACAGGGAAGCGTGATTTATACTTACGACTTTGACCCGTAACTGAGCATCAGTCAAGGGCTGCAAACTGCAAATTCTCTCTCTTTTTTGCAATCCATGCACCCACGGTGGATGGAAAACATAAGGGACTTGAAGGAATCGGGAAATGCCATTTCCATCTTGGATATTACTTCGGAATGCCCATTTTTCTTTCATAAAACATCCCAGCCAGGGGCACGAGAACCACAGCGAGGGCGTGTCCAACCCAATATTTAATTTGCCTTCATTCATCCCTCCAATAAATAGACCTTTAAATTAAATTATCAAGTCCCCCCCCAATATCAAACTTTCTCCTATGTTGTTGATTCCTTCTTCATCAAAAGTCATCCAGAAATGACATGAAAAAGTACCATCATCGCTGCAGAAACAAAACTTCTTCTATTAACGCATGAAATCACCCTTTACGAGGTCACTGCTATTAGAGTGCGTGAACGTGCCAATGATGTGTTTTTTTTTTCTGATACTGCGTGTCCGTTATGTCTCAGGAATGAACTCGAGACAGCAGCATGCGTGTATCAAAGTCATGCACCGATCACCTGGATATGTGATTAATCGAAGGACACAGCGGGCTGTGTGAAAAAATCTGCACCTTTAAGGGCAGTCACGATCCCTGGATGAACTGTGTGACTTAAATACCAATCCAGGCTAATGCTCCACCTTCATGGTAAGTGTCGGATAATCGGCACTTTATTTTCAAGAACGCGACAACAGTGTCATACATAAGTCATCCGTTCTGTGCAGTTTTTTCTCGGACTTGTCAAAGTGTTTTCTTCATGCTTCAGTGGTTAAAGGATTCCCGTCCCTTTCAGCCTGGTGGAGTCCATCCAGAGCTACCGGATGGCAGCTGTAGCTCTGCTGGGAATCGCTGTCTCGGGCCTTGTTAAGCTATGGGACAGAGTCAGCTGCTCTTACTGTGGATATCCTTGAAGGCTTCCAGGGGAAGGTCTAATGAGAAAAGCTCTCAGCCACCCTGATGCCCCAGAGAGTGGGGGCCAGGGGGTGGGGGTAGCAGAGCCTTTTAGAGGGCCCTCTGTGGGAATTCACAGTAAATCCTGTCCTTTCATCTGAAACCAGGGAGGGGACTCTGTAGTACGACGTCTCCTCTGAATGGCTGCTATCAGTTTTGGGTAGAAGATGATTTTACTTGAGCTCCATATATTTGTAAATCTCTCTCTTATTTACTGGTGAATTTCATAGACCGCCTGTACCTCCCATCAGTGCCCAGAGGTTGTGCCTGTGGGTCTTACTTCTACCCAGCACGAAGCCCCTAAATCAGCACAGTCTGGTCTGGTCAGCATGATTCACAGTATGTGCCAGGATTACGGTACAGCTTACTATAACAATTCTTTATACGTTTCATTGTTGTTTGGCTTCTTCATATATCCATTGTCCATAACCACTTATGCAGAAAATGGACTTTGTGACCACAAGATGGGGGATACCTTGGACATAATTCCAGTCATGGGCATAAATTACCAGGGGGGTGGGGGTGTTGTCATCCGCCTAATACGTCAGGGCCAGTGCGCATCCATCCATGGTCTATATGTTTGGTCTTGGTTCGGCCAGCAGGTGTTGCTGGCCACCCTGTTCCCTCTTTCATTGTACTAGTCCCTAGTGTGTTTTCCTTGTTTCCCGGGCCTCTGCAAAGCTCAGTGGGTTGCGTATGCAGCACAGAGGCTATTAACCTTAATTGTTGGTTCAAAATCAGCCTCATCTGTTTTGTTTTATGTTTTTCCTAGTGTTTAGTCATTTGCTTCCCTGTTTTGGTTTATCCTTAGTTTGTTATTGTTTATACCTGTGTTTAATTAGTCTTGTTTATGGTTCTCTGCCCCTGCCTTGTGTTTTATTCCTAGTGCTAATTCCCAGTTATGTTTCCTAGTTTTTGGTATTTGTATAGATCCCTAGTCTCTGTGCCCATTAGTTGTTTATTTGTTCCACCTGTTTCCTTGTGCCAGTGTTTCTTAATTGGTTAATTGATTGTCTTACACCTGTTCCTTGTTTGCCCCAGTTTTCTGTGTATTTAAGTGCCTGCCCTGCTCTGTTCTCCTGTGAGTTGCTGTATGTATTATGTGCTCTGCGAAATGTTACGCTGCCTTTTCTGTTCCTGCTGGTGCACCACTACACACCTTTGTTACTTGTAGTTGTCTCTTGGTTTCCCCATTTGCTTTTGACCCCTCATGGTCTTGTTCCTTTGTACATTTCTCCAGTGATCTTTGTTTAGTTCAATAAACCCTCGAGAGTCTTTGTGCCACAAGTGGATTGGCACCTTTTTTTCACCGCTGGTGCAATGCCATGCTTTTTGCAAATAAATAAATCTTGGAAGGGGCATGCCCCTGCACCCCTGTCAATAGGGGAAGACCTCAACCCCCCAATGTTCAACCCAAGTTATGCCGTTCAATGGCAGTCCATTACAGGAGGGGGCAGATTAATGTACAGACTATCCTAGGCTGTAGCCTGTGAACATGTCAGTACCTGCCCCAGCTCGTGAGAAATGTTTAGTTAAATGGTCACCTGAGTGTCAATACTGATGTCAGCCTGAGCCCCCAGATAAGTGAATCTGAGCCCAATCACAGGACATACAGACGTACACTAAGGGCAGTTTGAAATATCAATTCATGTGTGTATTTCTACACTGAGGAAACCAGAGTGCCTAGAGGAGACCAGCAGAACGGGAAGAGCTTTGCTTTCGGCCGGCAAAATATTATGCGAGGAGTCACCGAAAAGCTCAGTGTTCTGTGAACGAAAACAGCCTCAGCGTGTAAGCAGTGTACACAGCTGGATGTGGAGGGCGTCTTTCCTGACTGAACCTCAAGCGCGCATCACCTCCACTCCCTCCTCCTGCTTTCATACCGTAAGCGGATAGTTGAGCGCAGGGTGCGGGTGCTTTCGGTTGATTTCTGTCACGCTATTCGTCAGTGGCCTCATTAGTCAGCGGGCATATTGATTTGCCCGTAATGTTGAGATTGGCAATGAGTACTGGAGCTGTAAATCACAGCAGATCAGGGGCCAGAGGAACTTTTGTAACTGACAGCGTTTATGGATTACCACTCTACCCTGAAATGGGCAGACCCATAACTAAATAAGATTGCAAAATTAACAACTTCACTCAATATATTACGCGATTTGGCATGACATATTGCTGCTTAATTACTCTGTAAATTTTAATTAATTCGCTGTGGTGTAACATTCTTCTACTTCTTTCCTTAATTGTACAATGATTACTACAAGTTGTTTATGTCTGACTATAGCTAGTTTTTAACGTATCAGTGTCTTCTAATAGCCAGTCATACTATACCAAGTAGCCACAATGGGGGCGTTGCTAATAGCAATGTATTTAAAAATAAAATTAAAAAAATCCTTGTCTAGTTTTGCTCTATGTTACTGTGCTCTTCTGAAGGAAACAAAAAGGACAAGAATGATGAGACTTGACCATTAGATGTTAATTTGTCTGATCAGAATGACCGTCAGTTAATAAATAGCGCTTTAGCATTGCAAAACGATGCATTTTCACACCATTCTTGAACGCTGCACCACACAGGTTTAAAATCCTCCCTGACCTCATGATTCTAATACTGGCTTTTCACAGTTATACATCTATACATGTATCTATACAAAACACAAGCAACTCATCCACCTTACAACCACCAAATTCTGGTCATGACAGATGACATCATCTCGGCAATGGGGCTGAAAGTAGCCTTGAATATTCAGTCTGTTTAGTATATCTTAATATTTATATTAACACCAGCCCCCCATCCCACTGCGGGAAGCAGCTTCTTCACCTGCCTGTACTGACATCAGCTGGACCGTCTACATTTATACCTGGCTTATACACAGTTTTACTTTATAAACTAGGACTTTGCTATTTTGGACTTCCTCTGCCGGCCCCAGGAGGATGGGCTCCCCATTCGAATGTCACTCCTCCCAAAGTTTCCTCCTCGCCGCTATCGCCTGTCCCTTTCTCACTGGGGACTTTGGGCAGGGACAATGTAAAGTGCTTTGAGACAATGTATTGTTGTCAGAATATGTGATATAAATAAATTTGAATTGAATATTTATTTATTTGCTTGTTTATAAATGTTATTTGTTTGTTTGTATATTATTGTTGTTTGTTTGTTTATTATTTTTTTTTAATGATTTACTTTTTAGGACGATTTCTAATATTCATAATATGCCCAGAGCATGTTTATTATCTATGTATATCACATTAGGTCATCAAATAATGTATAAGAAAGGCTGACGGTATCAGTAGTCGTTTACATCTGTCAAGAGATCAGTGGTTAAAATACCTCACTAGCCGAATCCTGCCTCAGTTTTCAGCACCCTGGATATGGTACAATGATCACTGAAATTATATGCAAAGATAGCAGTATACTGTTTTAATGAGGGAATTTAATATCTAATTAATTAGAGTATATTTCAAGCCATTTTTACATATTTAATTAATTTCTATTATATTTTATATCCTGAGGTAATTTCCTGATTTTCAGATTAGATATCAATAAAGAATTACTTTAGGGTTTGAACTGTAAGTGATGGAGGTCTTTTGTAGCATAATATTATTAAATTGAAGAATTTTAATAGCTTAGCTAACAGTTTTTATTTTGATATGCACATTTATCCTATGGTAGCACAGATTACAATACATTTTTGCAATATAATATTAACAGGTATTTCTAAAGGGATGTTTATTGGAAAAGCAAAGACAGCATGCAGGTAGATAGCATGCAATTCCACATGAAAGTGCTGCTTAACCCAAATGGCCTTGATGAAAAAAACGGGGTCGTGTCCGCTGAGAAACCCCTGGACCAAGTATCTCTTTGCATCTGAATAGGTGTCAGTGTTAACAGAACAACATCCTTCGTGAAACAGAATGTACCATGACAGCTTGGCAAAACTGCCCCCAACGCAAGTGATTCCCTCACGCTGTTCAAACGAAAGCGAGCGTCTGCAAACAGAGTCGCCATCCCACATGGCTCTCCACTCTCCCCGCTTCCCCTTTTCGTATTTTTTGGAAGCTCGCAGCCACGTGGGCTTTTCAGCGTCGCTAGACTTTGTTGTGAAGGATCTCTATGGATCCTTCCAGACTGTTCCCTCCACAATTCCGGAACTGGAATGCATAAATGGCTCCTCCCCCTCTGGGAATAAGGGGCACCTATCCCAGGACTTAACATCTAAGTCTATATGTAAATCCAAGCAGCACTTTTTTGGTAAGAAGAGGCTGACAGATCACCAGCATCCAAATGTCACAAGAACAATAAGCAACGCAGTATAAGATTCACATACTGTATGTATCCCACAATGCTGGTTTGCATTCTGACTGTTCTGCTCACAGTCAAATGAAACCCCCTTAATATAATGCCTAGCCTGAAAAGAAACAGCTGTGTAATCTAGCAGCATGAGCACAGTCTGAAATCACCTGACCAGAGGGCTCCGCTGTACATAGATTTCGTTTATCTGATGGCAGGATGTTAATAGCGGTAATTCAGCAAGCCCCAAAATCAGGTGCTTCTTAGGAATATAACTACAAATTTACAAAAGGCAGCGAGAGTTTACAGGCAAATCTGAGGTTCTTCACACACTGCCCATAATAATTTCCCCTCCAAAATGTTTGGTACCGGTATATGTCATTTCACAACCTCCATCATTTTTAAGATAATTTGTGTATATAAGAATTTTAGCAGAACATTTTATTTTTATCCATCCATCCATCCATCCATCAATCATGAACGAGGCACATTACCTACATTGTGAGGGAGCGACGGCTATATGGTGCGATACCCTGAGGGTGATCCGGCTCGCAAGATCCTCATTGCTGAGAACCCGAGCGGCTGGACCAGGCCAAGGGGACGCCTATGTAACACCTGGCTGCAGCAGATAGACTGCCATTTCCAGAGGGTGGGACTGGACCGCATGTCGGCATGGGGGGGTCGCCAACCGGCATTCTATGGTGTTTAGTCGTGTGGTGGGTGTACCAATGCGCTGCACCAGTGCATGCTCACTAACCTGACCTGACCTGATCCATCCATCCATCCATCCATTTTCTGCAACCGCTTGTCCTATTCAGGGTCGTGGGGGTCCAGAACCTATTCTGGAAACTATGGGCACAAGGCAGGCAACAACCCAGGAGGGGGCTCCAGCCCATCGCAGGGCACACTCACACACAGTCACTTACACATGCACACCTACAGGCAAATTGATAACTCCAATTAACCTCAGCATCTTTTTAGGTGGGGGACCGGAGGACCCAGAGGAATCCCTATGACAACACAGGGAGAATATGCGGACTCCACACACATGGAACCAAGCCAGAGACTCAAGCCCCCATCGCCAGGAGGTGCGAGGCTAGCCACTGTAAACCACGCCAGATCATTTCATTTTTATGAATTTAATTATAAATTTGTATGGAAATTTATATGGTATACTGTTTTATAATGAAGGAATGAGATCATTGCTCTGCTGTGGACATTTTGGATATTCATCCCCATTATGAACCCCAAGCTTGTGAATGCTGGGTAAATAATCACTGCCAAATTATAGAAAATGTATCTTACATAGAGGGGGGGCATACCCCTTGCTTTATTAATTCATTCTCATCCGTAATGCAATGCAACTAGTATACCAGCATCAATCACAGTCACTTCTGCCATTTAACGGCATAGCAGGAGTACCTACAATATAGTAGCAAGGGGTCATTTGTGTCTATATTCCAAATCAGGCTTGGATATAGAAATTAGGCTGCTTGAAGATGGCCAGACAGCTGACAGCAAAGACTTCATTTTCCATGCACCGGCTTCCACCGCCATCCTTCCTCACCGCACTTCACCTGGCTGGACCTGCTTAAACTTTAACTGGACAGCAAACCAATGTGGACCAGCAAAATTTTATCACCTGAGGCATTTGCCAACCTTGGGCTGATGATCAGTTGTAATGAAGACACAAGTGATGAGGCTAACTCGGACCACTGCTGTTGTGTTGCCAAACGGCTTCTGTCAGCAGATAAACTGAAGGTACCAGCCTCGTCTGTAGAAAGTTCTGTGGTGTTTGACTGTGGAAACTCAGCAGTTTTAAAGGCACAGTTCACCGTAAAACTGAAAAAATATATATGTTTTAGAGGTGCTTTAGTGCTATCTATCCATCTAGGTCGTTCTGCTGGGAGATGCATAGTTTTAGAGATATCAGCTGTAGAAATGTCAGGCTTCTCTTGAATATAGTAGGACTGAGTGGTATTCTTTCTGTGGTGATTAAAGCGGCTGAAAAATACATTTGAAAAATTCAACAGCAACGTCTCTTACCAGACATCAAGATCCGGTTACTCAAGATAATCCACAGAATTTGCAGTGAGCAGTTTTGTGTAGAAACAGTTTTCACCACACACCAATCATATCACCACACAGAAGATATCGCCGGGGCGCTCTGAGGTGATCAGCTATGGAACCCTTAGAGATCCATCAAAGTATAGTGTTAATCTACCTTTTAACTATGAAAATGAGACAAACCTCTGTCACTCTCACAGCTCCCCACTTTTCACTTTGTCAGAATTGCATATATGTGCTTTTTGTTGGCAAGCTGAAATATTAGAAAACAAGGTGATTACGGTCCGAATACATCCATCCACTTCAGTACTCCTTGTCCTATTCAGGGTTACAGGGGGTCCAGAGCCTATCCCAGAGGCTACAGGTATAAGGCAGGGAACAACCCTATTTCAAAATGCCCATGGGAGGGCACACACATCTATAGCAATTCGGTAACTCCAATTAATCTCAGCGTGTTATTAGACCATGGGAGGAAACCCCACGACACAGGGAGAACATGCAAACTCCACAAACCCTGGTCCCAGTGGTGTGAGGCAACAGTGCTAACCACTGCACCATCATGCTGCCCCAGCAGTCTGAATCAATTTTTTATATACTTTTCTTGAGAAAGTTCTGAACTTTGACAGTTTAGGAGAAAAGCACTTAATTATTGTTTAAAAAGTCAAGATTGTCATTCTCAAATATGTGACACTGGTTGTTTTTTCCAGCAAAATGTGCATTTGATTTTCCTTTTGTAAAAACGTCTGCTCTACATTCTATGGCTGCAGTGACCCTTGGTTCAGACGACTGTTCGTTTTCTCCACAACATTTAAAAAGAAAATGGCCGGGGAAACAGCTGGGTCAGGAACGTGTATAGTCTTTATGAGAAACTCTGTACATGCAAAACACTGCATCGCAACTCTTGGATGACTCTCGAGCGCGCGCTCTCATAGACACCCATTGTGATCAATAAACTATTTTTGATAGCTACCTTGGTTATTCTCAGCTGCCTCCATGGCACTGTTATATAAAATATATATGACCCCTTTCCTTAGCCTCCCTCACACCGGGATTTCACTCCGGTGTCCGCCTTTTGAGAGAATACAAAATTGCTTTTATGAGCACATTTATGGAAATGTGCTGATTGACTACTAATTCTTTATTATATTCTTGCATGAAATAAAAATAGGGCATTTCCCCAACCAAAGTCCGTGGAAGATTTTGGGCACCTTGCAATTTACCATGTCCTTCATACACAAATTCAAAAATAAAGTAGGAACTTGAATTTTTCCCACAAATTCCAAAATCAATTGTTTTTTTTTTTTGCTGTACACTCTACTGGATTAAGCTCCCGGGTTACACTGTCAGTTGAGGAGACGGATCGCACCTCTGGCTCAAAACACAAAGCACAAAGATGCTGGTCAAGCAGCGATAGAGATGGAATTTCACCCGTGATTGATTTTAACTTGAATCCTGGAGCTTTGCGGAAGTGTGGCCTATACACCTCATCTTACAAAACATCAGAAAGGCTTTTTCAAAACTGGGGAATCTACCGATGCTATTCTGTGTTGTTGGTTACTCCTGCCTGTCTCCCGGACTGTCTAGGTGGCACAGAATAGCTCCTTGAATCTGCCAGTTTAACTGTACCCTTTATTCATTATACATCACTTTGTTCATCCTAGTCAAAATATAAATAGCATATTTGTATATTTCTAGACTGTCATTTTGATCATCTTGCCTGTTGATTTTATGGATCACATAAGAAGAATATTATACAGATATCTGAATACATTAGGGGGATCCTTAAATACCCTGCCTGTGCATTTTTACATATATTGTATATATGGTTTTTGAGTTTGCATCTATGTGCATGAAATTAATTTCACGTTTTCACTGAACCAGAAAATTGATTTTTTTTTTTTACTTCAGAGAATTTTAAAACGTCCTCAATCCTTCGTATTTATCTATTTTTCTTTTCTTTTTTTGGTTTGCACTTCATACTTCCCAGCAGCGTTTTTCAGATATCCATTCACCACAGCAAGGAACGATGCCGTGTTTTGCTGCTTGAAAATATATTACTGAAAATAATCCTCTTTTCATCGTTGCATGTATTCATTTTACACAAAACAACTCCAGAGCCTTTTAAAATATCCCTAAGATGTAAATGGCATGACAGTATGTCCTTAAAGGGCCTTCAATGACATAGTAAAGCTATCAGGCAACAAAGATACTCTTGCTCAGAGCTTTCTTTTTTCTCCTTTTGATCTCCAATCCCATTTCAGACCGGAGGGTGGATCTCCTCTTTCAGGCCTGCATTGTTGGGCACGTATGTGGCCAACACTCCCTCTGACTGATCACGACCAAGCATCGAGAAACCCTGGGAGTCATAGCATTGCTCCTGATTCTTTTTACACAAGGTATGAGGTGCATGTCAAACAAAGAACAGGATCATCCTTCACACTGGCTGGAACTGGCCCGACTTTTGCTCAGCTTACATTATTCACACTGTGTGACCCTGATTCTAGAACCAAACTGTGATAACTCAAGAATCGAAAGGCGGACATATATGATATCTGGTTTACCTGTCATGTGGTCTTCAGCTCTTTTCTGCAGCACTTCAATTACCCCCCCCCCACCCCATGTCCTCCCAAACTGCTGTCAAATCCTTGGAGGGTATTTCCGTTATCATCCTGTGAAGGTGCATACTCTGCTGTGTCTTAGAAAACAAGGTCTGCTTGTGTACACTCTACAAAAACGCTGTTTATCGGAGAAAAGATATTTCTTTAATAAAACTAACAACTTACTCCAACAACCTGTATAATGTCAATAAATACATTAAGTATATACAGTATTTAGACTATAGGAGAAAACAGAATATCTTTTCTTTTTGGCTAAATAACAAATGCACTGTATCTTATCACTTCTAGTACTATAGAATTTCAAATGTCATTATTGTTATCCATAATGTAGCTATTACCAGTTTTTTGTTAAACACTCGGGGCTTTGGGAAGAGCACTATACTAAGATACATTGAACGTAATTAGATTACCAAAATGTTTAGTCGTACAGATGGCTTACCTGGCAGAAATCAATGAGATCATGCTCACTGATTGCACTCGGTAATGAGGAGAATCCTTAGGCCAGTCTGTTTTGTGTGAGAGAGCGCTCTTCAAAGCTGGCACGGAAATAGTGGTCACCTATTTGGGTATGTCCCCCAGACACCAGATCGATACCTTATTTAAGACTTAAAACAAATATCGGACAGGTGTCTGGTAAAGTACCTTTCTGCAAATATTGTACTTCCATCAGTTTGTTCTCTGTAAAGTATTTACCATCACTGAACGTATCCTACTTGTGAACTTTCTGTCAGAAGGTCACATCAAAGCTCCCCACATTTTGTCTTTATTATATTTAAGAATTAGAATACCTGAATGAGGGATTAATATGTCTGAACCTTAATGCAAACTGAAATATTTACACTTAAACTTATTTTACATCCCATGAACCTGACAAGGATAATAGGCTAGATAATGCATTGATGATATTTTATATGCAGTTTTATAAGTTTATCATTCTCTGGGCTAAAATCCTGCCTCTGCTCTATGCCGGTAGTGGTTGTTTGTTCGAAACCAAGTCTATCTGAATTTCCACACAGTATTCCCAGTATGAGACCCTCCAATGTTCTGGCTGTAGGGGGCTGCAAACTGCTTATATTGTGGTATTGTGTCTAAGATACACATGCAGCCTCGAACCCAAGCTTCTTTAAACACATCAACCCTAATCTGATAAGGGTAGTTGAAGGAGCATAAAAAACGAGCAAATAATATTCGGCAACAATAAAAGAAAGTTTCTTTGAAAGCTCTTATTCCTTCTG